>BMAV01003866.1:0-69557 GCA_019973955.1 Trichonephila inaurata madagascariensis | reverse complement strand
ACACTTGTAGTTTTTGTTCTAGTGAATGGAAAACAAAAAGCTTGGTAATTTTATTAAGCTAATGAGATGATCTATAAAATAATATCATAAAACAAATTTGTCAATTTTTGAAAAAAAATCATGATTTTAGGGCAGTCGGATACCTTAACTGAGAAAAAAGAAAAGATTTCATTTGCATATATGCGACTTAGATAATACTTTTTACTTAAGCACGAAGAAACAAAACAATAGTAATTTCTCCTTCTACATTTCATATATTTTATTTTTTTTAATTATTATTTCTTATCTGAATTGCACATACAGGTATACATACCATGTTTTTGAAAGATAATTTTCACATCAAGTTATAATGTTGAAGAAAGAACAAATAAAACGATATGAATTCCAAAGTGCTTTGTATTCCATCTCCATGCTCAGCAGTCTACTCACACCTGCCTTCAAAAGTGGACAGCTGTTCAGAGCCCATGCGTGGACGTATTACGAGTTCCGGAAGATGTTAATCATAGAACAAATCGAGAAATGCTACGAGATCAAATGTTAAAATGAATAAGTTATTATTTTTTTTAATTATTTCAATATTGTTATTTCTAATCCTGTGCAATTAAAGTTGTGGGTTTCATTTATAATCTTAAGCAATCTTAAAATGCAGATGGATATATGCAATCAAAATGCAAGATATCAAAATATGATAGGGAACTAAATATTTAACAGATAAAAGTATGATTAACTTTAAAATAAGATTCTCTTTATTCTACAGGTTTAGTATTCTTTCAAAAACCCCATATGTAGCTTCGTATCACTCCTCTTTCCCCAAATTAAAATAAATACAAGGTGTGACACACACAAAAAAAACGAGACTAAGTGTGTAGTTTGAAAAAAGAGTAGAGTTGGCAACAACTGTTTTGGTGACGTCATCCAACACTCCTCCTCTACCCATGTGGCCAGTTTCGACTTAATCGATCACGGTAGTTGGGAGTACTGTGTCATTGACTGAACACGTACAAATGCATTCTGCCAGCAAAAATGTCGAATCAATATCAAGTTTCTTGTGAAACTTCAGAAATTACCCACGAAAACATTTCAAATATTAACCGAGGCTTATGGAGATGAAACTTAGGCTCGTGCACATGTTTTTGAATAGTATAAGAGGTTTTATGGGGGAAAGGGTCAATGTGGAAGATGATGAACCTGCTGGGCGCCCAACGTCACCGATTACAGACCAAAACATTCTCAAAATTCGTGATATGAGAGGGCTCTCACTCACATCAGAGGTCAGACTATTAATCAAAACTACTACTTTGAAGTACTAAAAAGACTTTGTGAAAAAGTGAGGAAAAAAAGCCCAGAACTGGGGAGTGATGGATGGCAGTTGCATCAAGACAACGCGCCCACTCACATGGCCCTATCTGTCAAGCAGGTTCTGACTGCAAAAACATTACTGTGATGGGGCACCCTCCTTATTCACCTGATCTGTCCCCATGCAACTTTATTTTATTTCCTACAGTTAAATCTTGCTTAAAAGTAACCCATTTTTCCTCAATTGAAGAGGTTCAGGCAAAAACGGAGAATCTCCTGAAGGGTTTTCCAAACCCTCGTTCCAGAACTGTTACCAGCAATGACAGCACCGAATACAAAAGTGTGTGAATGCTGAAGGGAACTACTTTGATGGTGATACTGTCACTGTAAGTACAATTGTGGATCAATCTCGTTTTTTTTTGTGTCACACCTCGTATGCTCAATATCACTGACTAATAACAAATAACTTCGCATTCAACTGTATTATTAGAGTAATAACGAATTAAGAGTCGTTTCACGACATTTAGGATCGTAGTCACGCAAAGAGGGCTTCATTAGAGGCAATAATCCATAGGCCTAACTCTTATAGACACTCAGTTCCCATGTAACCTACAAAACACTTAGTATTCAACTCAATAGTAAATATAGTGGAGTAAAATTCTTGATATTTTGACCATTAAAACACGAACGTGCACTGAAGGCGCGAACAGGCAATTAACATTTGGCTTATAGTTGAGAATTGAATAATTAAAAAAGCATTTCATAACGAAAAAAAAATTTTTTTTTCTTTTATATATATAGGTAATCTTATTTGAAGCACCTTTGAATAGCAAGACACATTTTCTTAAACGTATTAACACATAGGTTCCCAACCATTTTTGAAATGACGTCCCCTTTTCTAGTGAATATTTCGATACCCCCCTCCCACTCCAAAGAAATAAGAGTGTACATAATACGTGGTGAAAACAAGAATTAAATTTTAAAAAATATTTTATTAATCTTATTTTTTTCTTTTCGTTTTTCCCCCCTAAAGCCCGCATTTTATTATACTTGAAAATCTAAAATAGCTATTGTCACGCGCGCGAATATATTTAAATGTGTAGTATTATATATTTTAGTCGTAGATAGGGTATTGTTGGAATTGAAACGCTACTGAATTTCTTTATTTAAAAGAGAGGCATAGTTTTAGCTTATACCTGGTTATAATGACAGGCAGGGGTTTTGACGATACGAAGTAATCCATAATCGACTATTGCTTTCTAAATAAATAAATTGACAAGAAGATGGGAAGGCTATCAGAAATGTTGAACAATCGACCATAATTTTGGGTACAGTTGCGAAATAGACTACTGCAACCAAAATTCTTGAATTTTATTTTTAATTTCTCATTTTTTCAGTTCTATTAGTTTTTCTTCTAACTGGGATGAACCTACTTTATATGTTGAATGTACGTATTTAAATTTTAAATATGTACAATCAAAACAAAAGGTAACCAGTATTAAAGATTACTTTTGTTAGTACATAATCAGCGTGGTGTTTTTTTTCTTTTTAGACTATATTTGGTTAATCTGCCCATACCCCTCCACACCCCCTAATTTACTCTGGGTCTTTTACTGCCCCCTTGAAAGCCTCAAACGCCCACGTTGAGAACCTATGTATTAACACACACATATATTATATTTGACAAAAGCGTACATAATTCCTTAGATCCGTGCTTCTCAAAGTTTTAATATTCGCAACCCAATATTCAATCATAATTTTCATCGCGCCCACCTCATACAATAACAATATTTTGTGTGTGTGAATTTAATAATACTATACTTTGACGCTAAAACTACAATACCGCTTTAATTTCTTAAGTATCACCGACGTATATAAACGTCTCGCTCAGCCAAAGCGTTAGTTTCCCCGGACGTATATATACCCCCTTCCGAAGTACGATGTTTTTTGTACACTGCTATCCATAACAGTATTCCAAAGACTGGAATGTAAAAAAGGACACTAACAGTGTTTGCGAAGGATTTACTTATTTCAGATTATTTGCTTCTTTATTTCTCTCCCCCNCCCCCCAATACATCACCGTGCCTACGTGGAAAACAGTTGGAATTGGGAAGCGAATCGCGCAACTTTTAATCGGCAGTTCAGGGATTAATTTTAAACCGTACAAATTATCAAGATAAGTGTATATAATTTTATGTCTGACAATCCCACATGGGGTCACTGATAATTATTATATAAACTTATTCTTAAATTTATTTTGTTAAATTAATTATAAAATATATTGCGCAGTACACTGATACATTTATAAGTGTATTATATTAGTGTATTTTATTTTTATTATGTCAAATGTATTTTGTTTGTTTACTCTTTCAGTAAATTAATAATTTTTTTTAAATAATCTTTTGTTTTCGACTTTTCTATTTGCTCACGCCCTCCCCCCCCCAAGGGGGTGCGACCAACAGTTTGAGAAACGCTGCCTTAGATGCTTTAATATAAGTTTATCAAATGGATAGATTATTCATGTCACACACATTTTAAAGTTATTGGTGTTAATGATGACTGTGCACACGTTATTGTTTCGTCAATTACAAGGATGATATTGTAAAGACGCGAGTAGATACCAAGCAAAAAAATTGTCACAGCCTAGTTTTAAAATGAAAGAATTTATTTGCTTCTCAGGTCACTATAAATGAAGTAATAAAGTCCAAGTTATATGCCAAGCCGGTGCAGTCAATCTATATTATGGGAGTTCAATCCTTTTTCCCGAAGGCACTCGCTCATCTCTTTAATCTATTCATTCCAATTCACCAACGCCACCTAGGTTCATCATCTCTCCTTTCTATCCTTCACCGTCTACAAGTCTTTTTATTTCAGGGCTCTTCTCAAGTTATTTCTCCATCCAGGGATCTTCTTCTCCACTCCTCAAAAAAAAAAAAAAACCTTTTAAACACCAGGGCCGGGCCACCCCCCGCCCCTCGTCTCTTCTCATTGGCGGGCCACCAAAGGCTGCCCTCGTCCCCGGGCCACATTCGTGTCCAATTTGTGCGGCAAACACAAATACATACCCGGTCAGGCTGGAATGTAAAGGCACCAGTAGTCTCGTGAAACATCTGGCACTTTATTCATCCCCTCACATTGGTTCCATAAACCCATTCTCTTTGCACTTGTCGTGACGACCGGGTTCCGGCCATTATGATTGCCAGACTGGGTGTCGGCGTTTGCCCGAGGTCGGACAATAAACAATGACCCCATGCACTTGTCACTTAACATCTGTTCGGAACCATAAAACTTAAGAGTGAAAAGAGGGGTGGGGTTCACCCCAATCGAAGACGTCACAATATCTAAACTGGCAACTCGCTCCCCAAATTTCCATACCATTTCAATGTGAGGACTTGCAGCATCAACAGATTTAATGTGCCTCAGACCCACTACACGGCGGACCTTAAGTGGCACCAAGATTCGAAATAAATAAAGCAAGTGACGAGTTTAGAACCCGGCTAAGTGATTGTTTATTAACGTCTTGTTAAAGCAACATAAGGACTGTATTGGCAACGGACGTCGTGTTTTTGAACCATAGTCAAATGAAAAAGACGACACCTGAGCCGGCACCCGTCTCCTAACTTCCACACTCCACCTACGTGAGGACTTTAAGCCGAGATTTAACATGCATCAGGACTCGGAACCCGCAACACCACTCTAGCCAACATGATCACTAGGTTACCGCAATCTTTAGTTTTTAGGCTTGCTTTAGTACTTTTCTCTGGAATCTCTTGCAATATATTTTAACTATTTGATATACTTTTCTTAGTCGTGGAAAATTCATATTTTTAATTAAATTTTTTTTGTTATCAGAATTTTTAAATGTGTAGTGTAGTATAGTGCATATGATTAACTTTTATAGCTATTTTTTCTGTACTTTGTCAGTATTATATTTCCCAACACATTCAGCCTTAGATTTAAAGAGAATTAAATAGTAATTTTGTTGTCCTTTTTTTTCCTCTTAAAAAATTATAGAAATAAGTTTATCTAGATCAGAGATCGCCAAAGTGGTGGCCAGCGAGAAAATTTCGCTGGTCCCCAGAAAAATGTGGAATATACTCACTTATCACGTTAAGTTATGTTTTAAGATGCATTGATTGCGTTCTTAGATCATAATTTTTTTATAAATATATTTAACATTCACAAAATCCTATTAGTGGTCCGTGGAATTTAAATTATGAATTTACTGGTCCGTGAGGTCAAAAAGTTTGGAGACCGCTGATCTAGATGTATTATGCTTTACATTCATTATCCACAAAAACTTCTAAACTCCCACCATTACCACCAGAAAATCTAAATATACAAAAAACTTTTTAATTTGATTTGCTTATTTGGGTCAAAAAATAAATTTTACTAATAAGATTTATTTCATCATGCTCAAATAGAAAAAATTTAACATTCATCAGCTGACAATTATTAAACAAGTATTGAGTTTCTATTTTGTGTGGCAAGCAATATTATCTTAAATGTAATTTATTTTTCAATAGAAAGATATAAACATGAAAAACATGTTAAGGCTTTTATTCAATGAATAATTAAGAACACTGATCACAATTATTGTTCAAATTATGTTCATTAAAGGAAAATATACAAATATAACACAAAAAAATACATATACCAGAACCATACATATATCTGAAAACATTTATCACAATGAAAAAGCATAGAGAGATACGAAGCCTACAGAATATGCATTATGCATAACACAAAAGATAACTATACATCAAATTATAATACAGAAAATCTCAACTTATATAATACAGTAAGAGTAGAAACCTAAGATGTATGCTCTACATATGAGATTTTATAATTTCCTAAAATATAGTCAATTCATTTAAATAAAAGTAACAGAATAATGCCTGTACATGAATTGCAATAAAGCTTTAAAAAATATCTTTTCTCCTATTCTGTAAATTTTTCAGATTTCCTTTTACCAAGAAATGTTTTGGAGTACTTAAAAAAATTAATGCCCAGATCACAAAAATCATTTTCACTAAAAACCCTAAAACAAATCAAATCAGATAAAATGTCAAAAATTCGGCAAAAACTTGGGAGATAAGAAAGAGAATTAACTAATAATTTATAAAACATGCTTAAATATCTTCTCAAAATATTACACATAGAACATGGACATTCACTTTAAGTTTTTCTCTTACTGTTGACAGTTCTTATATAAAAAATACATTAAACATAAAATATACTTAAAGTAAGATAATAATTAAAAAAAAATTAAATATTTAGTTTTACAACATGTATATTTTTTTCCATAAAAAAGTGCAAATCTTACAAATTTCTTTATTGAAACAAATACAAACATCCATAAAACTTGCATAGATATCAGACTTGCTGTATTTGATGTGATTGAAATATTCTCTTTTCATTTATTTTTACTTACAATGATAGGTGAAAGTAAGAAAGTTCATCATGTTACATAAAAAAACAATGTACTTAATGAAATGAAGCTAAGCTTAACCAAAACCTAAATGTTTAAAGATTTAACTTGAAACAGAAATCAAGATAACACAATAAATGGTCATATTGTATGGATTAAACCAGGGGTGGCCAACCTGCAGCCTGCCTTGAATAATTTTGCTGCCCGTGAGATTCCTTGCAACTTTACAAAATGAGATTATTTTGTTCTATATTTTTGTTTTTAGTGGCTTTTTTACACAAATAAATCCTGTGCAAATAATAACTGTTTCTATTATATAAAGTTTCTTCTCTTTCTGCGAATCTTTTTTTTTTTCAAAAATGAAATTTATTAAATGTAAATCGTGCTCAAACTTAATGAACGAAAACTTGCAACATCTGTTACGATGCGCAAATACACCCATTGAGATCAACTTGAAAAAATTAAGTGAAAGAGTTGAGAAACAAAAATATCTCAGTAATTAAATAAATTAAACATAATTTGATCATGGCATTATTATTATTTATGTCTGTATACATGAAAATCAATGAAAACAATAACATATTCTGTTTTAAATTTTCACTCCAATAAATGTTTGTAATTGGTCCAAATCTAATATAAAGATATATATTTTTATATGCGGCCCACAGGATTATAATGTTACTTCGAAGTGGCCCGCAAGATCATTTGAGTTGGTCACCCCTGGATTAAACAATTACATTTTTAAAACCTCATTTAAAAAAAGATTAATTGCAAGAAAATATATAATATTCTAATACTTTTATAATATGATACAATAAGCCGAATAAAGACATTACAAATATTTTTAAGTAATAAGTTTAGTATAGAATAGTGAATTTCTGTTAATTGTAGTATTAATTGTTTTCTTTCATATATAACAAAATGTTGTAAAAAGCACTTATTTTGAAAATTTGGTTCCATACAAAATGTTTTTATGTGTAAAAAATTATACCACAGATTTATTTAATATGTATAAAAAAATGTCTACACACATAAGCAATAATTTTTTTCAAAAAATTCACTTTAATTTAATGTAAATGAGATAGATGGTACCTGGTATTCATTTCACTTTTTAGAAATCTGATAGCATTAAAATAAAAGATCATGACTAGAAAAATTTATACAATCTGCATATTTATATAATACATTATAGAATTCTGGGGTTATTTGTTATATAAAATTTTGGTCATCTCTGACCAAAAAACTCACAACTCAATAGTATTTGATAAATTAATCAATAAATCGGATTTCAGTAGTATCTGGAAATTGTTTTCTAATAGTATTTATTGGAAAATACTGGCATTTTTTCAAAAATGCAATTTGGAATAAGATATAATGAACTGAGATCCCATCGCAAAAAGTTACGAGATTAACAGAAAAAAAACACCCATTCTCATTTTAAGATGTAATAATGACTTATAAAATTTCTCAAGTACAGTAGCAATTATAAAAAATGACTCAGTGTTGTTGGTTTATTGTAAGCACCTGACTTTAATTTTGAAGATAGTATATCCAAAGAGACAAAGTTAATTAATGTACAAAAAGAATTTTCCCATGAAAGTCCTTTCAAAATAGTTAAAAAATATATATTTCATAAAAGAATATTTACAACTACTTTGAATTTTCTTTGTACCTTATATGAATCCACACCATTAATAATAACTTTCCAAAAAATTTTAGAGAGCTTTGCTAATGTTTCAAATGAGTCATAAGTATATTCCTGTCCAAAATATTCCTTAAATTTATCTTTGGTGAATTTTTTCTAAATCCTCTTTTTCACTAATGTTGCTGTCATCTGTCTATGGTATAGCAGCATAGATTTTACTTAAAAAAATTGAAAGCATGATTGTTGATTTTTTTCAATTCGAAAAACTGGCATTTTAGGTATTCTTCAGCATTGACTCTGATTTTAACATACATTATTAATATTGGTTTTTAGATTTGTTACAACAGTTTGTTTCTGGCAATACCTGAGGAAAAATTTTTAAATGAAAACCAAGTCTATTTAAGATTCATCTGCTGTTTTTGACAAATCCATAAGTGAAAGAAAAAGTGGATAGTATAAAAAAAAACCACTCTAAATTGCAGACAAAAGATATTAACGTGTTGATAGTACAAAATTCTATACATCTACACGCCTAATTGAAAAACGAAAAATATTGTCTAGCCACATGCCTCTGTTTGTAATTTTTATAAAAATTAATATTTTAAACTTAATGCGGAAGTATTTTAAAAATTATTTTGCTTACCAAAAAATCAGTTCCTGAATTCTGTCTTAAGTTTTGTTGTCTTTTTTTTTTACCTTTATAGTATCATTTTTTTCACATGAGACCTGGAAAAAATACCATGTAATTCAGCAATATTTATATAATTTACTTTGATATTTTATTAACTAAATTCCTTGTAGTCTAATTTGATGTTCAGCAAAAACTATTCAAAATATTTAAAAAAACTGGACCTAATTAAATTTTTTTCTTTTATCATTCCATCTCAATTCAACCATTTGATGAATGAGTATACCAGCTATAGTATACATACAAATAAATATATTACAAACTATCACAACAATTGTAAAACTGTTAATAATCTAACAATCATGACAGAAAATTATAATTTCCAAAAATGTATGCCTTTTATTGTACATTTGACTATTTCAGCCACATTTGGGTATTTCAATTTTGGCAATCATTATTCAACATATAGAATATTAAATACCAATATTAAACATGCATTAAAAAAAAGTACATCCCAAATAGGAAAATATCTGAAAAATGGATAAAATAATTTATTTACAAACATTTGGATATAATCTCAATATGAATAAATAGGCATTTCAGGCAACTGTGTACAAAGTTCTTTAAATAGTTCATTGCACATAAAAATACTAAATCTCTAATTCCAATGAGTAAAGAATACAGTTATATTATTTGTTATTAAATAGATTTTTCATAGAAATATCACTTTGGACTTAGAAAAAAAAAAAATACTGAATTTCCACAAATAGTTTTTTTTTCTTTCCCCTGTTTAAAAGTTAAAAAACCAACTAAAACATAAAAATCAAATTGGAGTATTCAAAGCTGATAGCTATATATAATATTTCTTAAATAACCTTTTTACAAAACGCATTTAGATGTATTATAAATAAATAAATATGAAGTAGAAAAATGTTGCAAAATTCAGATATATAATAGCAGCATTAGAAAAATATTTTTCCATAAAAATGGTTACATAAAACAGATTATACTTTTTAATTAGTACAAACATGATATGAATTCTCAGAGTTTATCAAAAATAACAATTTTTTTAAACAATGATTGTATAATAAGGTTGATTGACAAAAAATGTGCGACTTTATACAAAAAGTGATAGAATTAACGATTAATTCAGATGGAATTAACATTACTTGTTCAACATTTATGAACAAAATAAATAAAAAGATTCAGCAAAGGTAGCAAAACAAATTAAATTTTTTGGACACATATATCAGAATTGGATTATAAAAAGCTCCTTGCAAATAAGATGATGGATATTGAAGATCGCACACACTTAAGACATACATGATTGGAAAAACTTTATGACTGCATTCCTGTAAAAAAATTATATATCAAAGGAAATAGATATCAAACACATGTGCATCATTCCATTTCATTAAATTGAAGAAAATATTACATTAATATGATCAATTTCAAAAATTTGCAAATTTTTTAGTTCTACTAAATCACTCCAAAAAAATTTATGTATGAAAGTTAAACATACATTTTTCAACTTGAAACTTTCAACTGTTCTAATTATTCTGAATACATATTTGGTAAAATTCATATGTATAATTAGTGATAACCATATTACACTAAGTAATTTAACATGAACTTACTATTTAAACAGTTTGAATGAAAAAAAAAATGGCCAAAATGAAAAATCAAAAGTAACATTTTGGAATCCAATTAACTCAGATGAACTGTATGTTTTTAAAGGTCAACATATTTTACAAAGAATAATCATAAAACCCAATGTTGCACTCTTAATGGTCCATGAATAACTGCACATTTTGGCAAATAACGATACAGTTGATGCTAATTCACTTACCCCAAACTTAGGAAAATTTGGCCTATTTTTCAGAGATAATGAAGAAATTTACAAGTATATATAAACCAGAAAAGGATATCAGCATTAATGAAAGCTTTATGCTTTTCAAAGGCATCATGATTACTATGCATACCCATGAAAACAGCTCTTTTGGAGTAACTTGTTACACTTGCAGAAGCAACATCAAGGTTTATTAATAAATCTATAGTCTACTGAGAAGAGTACAACATTTAATAAAAATTATGAGAACTATAGACTTGCCACAAAATCAGTGATGACACTCATTGAACCTTTTTTTAAAGGCTGCTGTCAAATTCTGTCACCAGAATTACACATATAAGCAACTCCTTCATCATTATATCTGCATAATTATTAGACATACAGACTTTAAATTTGGTAGTCATGTTTCTTTTGTTGAGTAGATTTAATAAGAACAGGCCATGTAGACATTGACTCCAGAGAAGTTGGTAAAAGATAAATATTATTCAGTTTTAGAAATCCCTGTTCTATAAAAGGGCTATAAGAAAGTTTTTGAGTGCAATCTAAAGCTTCATGCTAGGAGTTAGATATCAATAACTTTAAGACAATATAGTCCTACAACACCATAAAAAATGCAGCAAAGCAGGATGGTAATGGTTAATATATATATATATAAGAACAGATATATATAGAACTCTTCACCCTAACTGGTGTGATATTTCAGAAAATTTCAATACACTTGCTTTCCAGAGAAGTGACACTGCCACTTTCCAATGTAGCAAAATTACTGTTACAAGATGGCATAAAAAAGCATACATCCCATCTTAGTTCAATTCATACAACAAACTGTATTGAAACCAATAAAAAGGTTATAAAGCTATGGTTCTGAATTATAGCTTCATGATGGGAGGAGTTGATGGAGCCAACCACAATTTAACATTTTACCCAACAAATGGGGGGGAGGGGGAGGTATTATGTAACATATTTACTCAGGATATGACTATTTGGAATACTTTTATTTCTCAAAGAAAGCATTTTTCAAAGTTGACTTGTCCACCAATGACTTCTGCATACAAGGTTCCATGTTTGCATAATGTTACCAATCAAAAGACAAAAAATACAAAATGACAGTTCTTTATGACTTATTGCTATACACTTTCTGGACTTGGTATGCTCAACTGATTCAAGGAACCTTTATTTCTTAACAAGAAGAAACAAACAGAGTGATACTCTATAGTTTCTAGCATCAAATAGAACTTTTAACAATGCAGATAATAATGGTATGGTGTAAATAAAGATTTAAAAAAAATCAGTAATTTAACAAACAAAAACGATTTGTACACAAATATTTTCAAAGAAAAAAGAAACTTAAATCATAAAAATGATTGATATTATAAAAGAGAAACACAAAAGGAATTGAATTGTTTGCATTGTTCAGAAAGTAAGTTAATGTCCAACAGAAAAATTAGTATTTTCAACTAGTCAATATCGTTTTAAACTATGTACTGTCTTTGGATATTTTGACAGTTGACATTTCACGGTTTGTATGAAATATAATTTGTTTGATCCTTACAAATTTTTTGTGATATGTTCTATTAAAAATAAAAAGCAGTTTGCTTTTATTACCACAAACATAAGACTGTTGTCAAGGAAGTAATATATATACGACATGTATAAAAAAAGCAGTAAAATAATTAAAATTTACATTAAATTCATCATAAAAAAAATTTAATATATAATTTTAAAAAATTTCTATCATGATAACACATACCTTGCATAAGGAATATATGATATTGAATACCAAGTCATGGCAAGAAATTGTAAAATGCAAAATATAATCACAAGTCCAATTTTTTTCCACTGTAAAATAAACAAAAAGAAGCATTGACATTAAAAAAAAATAAAACTAAATAAATATGAACATTTTTAGCCAGATTTGTTAGTATCTCATCCAAGTAAAAAGTTCGATAAATTTTGTAATTTTGAACCAATTAAATGTAAGAACAATAATTGTAGGAAGTTCATTTTAATAATTTTATTTCCATGCCTAGTTTCATTTAACATGTAATGGTTTTTATTATTCAATCTATATAGCTTTAACTAGACTTTTTAAAACAACCAGAACTTAAAGCAATAATTTAAACCGAACATTACCAGCCACAAGCTTGTAATTTTAAATTATTAGATAGACTAGTACATTTGGTATTTTGATACTCAACTGAATCCATATGTAAAATTGACTGAATTTTTCAGATGAATTCAAATGAAATTTATCATAAATAAGAGGTGAAAGTCTGTGCAATTAAACAAAACTAATAAAGAATTTATAATTTGTAAATCAAATCCATATCTTAAGATGTCTTGCTATGATTCACAAAAATTGTAAAATAATTTTGATTCAATATCTTAAACAAAAATATCGAAAGTTCTTTTGATTTGGTTTGGCCTTTTGTTTGAACTAGCATGATTCTTTGTTTGATACCCATGTTTACTAAAGGGAGCAACTTTTATGAAAGAAAGGAAAGATCACTCAAGCACCTTGAAGTCATAAATCATGTATATACCTCGGTCATAAATCCAGTATGTATCTAAGACAAGTCTCCAAAGAACAACTTTATAAGAAAGTTATGTGTAAATATGAAATTACACTTTGCAAATCTCAGTGATAAACTTTAAATACAAATTGTTTAAGTCCAGGTTAAAATTTTGTGAATGATATTGTAAAAAAACAAATACAAGCATGAAATATTTTCAGTCACAATGGGAGGCAAATGTGCAGTCAGAAGTTAAACTGGTGAATTATCATTGGGAATATTTCATGGAGCACTTTGCCTTGACGAGCTATAATTTTCCTTCTTTCATTTAAGATGGCTAGGATAGATTCTCCATTACCTAATGTTGATTAAAATAAATTATAATAAACATTTTTTTTTTAATCCTCAGAACAAGTTTAGTTAATTTAGATGCAGTAAAAAATTCCAAAAGGTGACAAAATATTAATTTTTAAATAATATATTTGTGCAGATAAAAAAAACCTTAAATGGGTGTCAAAGTTGATGGCAAAATATATATTTAAAAGCTTGAAAAGGGCTGAAAAAATCTAACAGTGTAAAAAATTTGGTAATGAATAAAAAGTACCATAAGATGTGGAACAAAAAATTGTGGTAATTATGACATGGAATAAAAGAGGTAAGAGAACAGAGATCAGGATCAATTAACCCTCTTACTGTGCATCCCACGATTTCTACGGGCAAAGTACATGTAGCAGACATAGCACTACACAGCGAGAGGGTTAAAATTTATCTTGGTCAATGAAAATTTAATGTGTGTGGGATTGTAGTTTTCAATTTTGTTAAGACAAATTAGTTGAGATATTAGTTGGATTGAAGAATTTTAATGCTTGTCTGTAAACTTGTCTGACAACTGTCAATATATGATAAGGTGATAATAATGCAAGTATTGACATAAAAAAAGAAACCAGAGTTACATGCTTATATCAACAGATTTCATTTCAAGTTTTATAGATATCAATTGATTCAAAATATTTTTCAGCACTTTAACAATAATAAGAAATTACAAATATATATTATCTACACTATTAAAATCCGAAGGTAAATAGACTTATCTGTGAATCTATGATGCCCAATTTTCTCATGAACCACACGACGCAGAAACTCGCCGAAGGTACCAAAATTTCGGGAATGATCCGAGGAATCCATTATGACCATTTATATTCTGATATTCCAATTAGTTAAAAAGATATTGATTAAAAACCTTAAAATGGAAAATTAGTACCATTTCTCACAGCCAGGGGAAAATTCGGAACTTCTTTTTTTCCTGACGTTTTTAAAACGCGATCTAATTTTTTTCATGAGACTCAGATTACAGATTCGGAAAGATCATTTATTTCGCCAAGATATGTTATAATTTTACAAAATAATTATATTTTGTATTTTTTACGATTTTTTTAAAATGAGTCGAAATCAGTTCCTTTTTTTGAATATGAATTCTAAATTGTTCCGCTTGCACTTTCTTTCACGTTAATGAAAAAAATATTTTACACTAAAAAAGTTCATGCTTTTCTCTTTTAGAATCAGTCATTTGAAAAATTTAATGTCAAAAACTGTTTTTTTTACAATTTTTCAAAAAATACTCTAATTTTATTTAAATACTTAATAACTTCTTTATTTATAAAAATAATCTCACAAAACTTTTTTTCCGTGTGTAGAACGATATTATACGCAATCTGTATAAAGATTGATAAAATATCTTAAAAATTACGGTTGTTTTTTTTTAAAAAAAAATGTTTTCGTTTTTTCTCCCTTTTGCGAGAAACATGTAAGCATTACTTTTTTTAAAGTTTTTTGTTTAAAAATTACCATTGTTTGCAATCGATATATGAAGTTTGAAAGTATTAACTTAAAAATGAAGCCCGCAAATTTTTTTAAAATTTTAACAAATAACGCTATGCGTAAATGAACAAATCTCCCTCTATTTTTAAAGGTCAATTCAATGCCTTTCCCTGTAGGAACCTATGGCGTGGTTGTTTAAGGCGCATCTTTATAAAAAAAAACGGTAGTTTCTAGGTTCGAAACAAAAGAATATTCAACTTCGCATTGCGTTATCTGTTAAAGTTTAACTTTTTTTTTCGGGCTTCATTTTTAAGTTAATGACTTGAAATTTCATATGTCGATTGCAAGCAACGGTCATTTTTAAACAAAAAATGTAACAAAAATAATGCTTAAATATTTCTTGCAAAAAGGGAAGAAAACGAAAACAATTTTTTTTCAAAAACCGTAATTTTAAATCAGTACAAAAATTTAAAAAATTACTTAAAAATTACGGGGTTTTTTTTTTAAAAAAATTGTGTTTTTCCCCTTTTTGCGAGAAATATTTAAGCATTATTTTTGTTACATTTTTTGTTTAAAAATTACTGCTGTTTACAAATGATATATGAAGTTTGAAAGCATTAACTTAAAAATGAAGCCTAAAAAATTTTTTTAACTTTAACATATAACACAATGAGAAATTGAAAAAAAATCTTCCTTTATTTTAGAGGTATTTTCACTGCTTCCCAGAAGGAACCGACAGTGCATTTGTTAAACCTGCTGCTTTGTAAAACGGTAGGTCCCAGGTTTGAAACTGAAGAGAAGAGATAGGCAATTTCGCATTGCGCTATTTGTTAAAGTTTAAAATTGTTTCAGTGGATTGAAAAAGGTTAAAATTAAAATAAAATATCAAAATGTTTTTATCAGATCATTTTTTTTTTAAATGTTTTTTTCAGTACATGTATATATGTCTCTAGGCTTTCCCCCATACTGTTTTTTTTTCCTAACTTATATAAATTTATATGTTTAATCAAACATTCAGAAAAAAGCAATCGTTTCAATAGCTATCTGTAAATTTTCCTTTTATTTATTACTTATAGAAATTTGGTTTTAATAAATATATATGTTTTTTTAAAAGGTTTATTTCTATTATTGCATTACTAAATGAATTCTTTGTTAATTAAAAAGTATATCGTCTATTATTTTAGATCAAAATACATTTTAGAGACATTTTTAAGCTAACTATAAGTAACGATTGATTGATTCATGAAAATCTGAAATTTATTTTATTATTTTAGATTCTTAGAAACCAACCATTATTAAAAAAATGATGAACGTTTTTTTGTTTTACTCTTAGCATCAGAATCGTTTTCTTTTTATTGCTTCACATTAATAATTTTTTAATTCTAACTTAATATTTTTTTTTATAAGTCATACATCGAAATTTGAAGCTATATCTTATCTGTGAGAAGGAGGGGAAGATAGAACAATAATTTTACACTAAAAAAACGTGTTCAGGCTATAGAGAGGGGAAAGAAACCTGTCTTAAATCAAAAATAAGTGGAATGGAAAAAATTTCGAAAAAGGGAAATTTTTTGACAAAATTTTAGAAATCACTCACATTGTGCACATACACAGAGATTGTTGGTGTCATGAGGAAAAGAGAAAGCCCGAGCAACACCGGGCTAAGCGGTGGAGGGGGGAGTTTTTGAAAAAGAGTATTAGAAGTGCTGATTTTGTGAAGGAAAAAGAATTTTATAGAAGTAGAGATAGCCGTGCAACGCCGGGCCATGCAGCTAGTGATTCATAAGAAAATAAGAATCTGGTACAACTGATAATTAAAAATAAATTATAACATGTGAATATTTTTGTAAATTGTAGAATTCTTAACTGTTTACTTAACTAAAAAAAAAGAAAGAAAAGAAACTTACCCAAAATCCGGCACATAATGTGAGCACTAGAAAGCCCTATTGGAAAAGCACAAAGTATGATCATTAATGTACATATTATTTATATTAACATAGCAAAGTAATAAACAAATTTACATATTTTAAAAAATAACAAAAATTACAACTCTATGCAAGGAATAAAGCTAATAAAGGAATGCTATATGCAGATGGATTCTTATGCAAAGTATGAATAATCTTGGTACTAAGTACATTTTTTTGAAAGTGTAAAGTTTGGAAAGCAGCAAAGAAACATATGACAAGTGAAATACCAACAAATACCATTTTCAGTAATGGAATTTTTTTTTTATATTTTACATAATTGTAAATGAATTATTTATCTAGCCATCATTTCCTTTTATTGAAAATCAATTGCATTATGTTTTACATTGCCAATTGAAAATAAAGTATTACAAAAATTATAGAAACTTTTAAAATTACGATTTATTGCAAAAGCACAATTCATATGAGTAAGAAATTATAATTCAAATGTATACTTTATTATTTGATAATTTAAAATTTTTATACAAAAAAAGATAGATACTGTAGTATTTATAAACACAGCAGACTAAAATCTATCATAGGGTTAGAACCAGTTTCTATGACCATCCAATTTTCCCCCTGTTTATAATGCTGAGCAAAATCCTATGGAACACAATTGATGTGTTCATTTATTTTGCTATTCACCTGTGTTTTCACATATAATTATATATAAAATTTTATATTTTATATGTAAAAGCTGTCCTAAGTCAGCAATGTTTATAATACTGCAGCATACATACATATACAGTTTTAATTCTATTATTTTTATAATTTCTAATATATCTTTTCTAAATTCTAATATCTGGTTTATATTAAATTTCTGTTTTTGTATGCTTCTGTTATAGTGATTATTGATGATTCATCTTTCTGTAAGTTGAGAATATTAACTATATATATATATATACACACACACAAATGAATGACAAAATAAATGAACACCTGTAAAATAGAGAAAACTATTAATAAGATGCCAGAACACTCTTTACCAGCATTACAGATTGTATCCAATACAGAATGGAATCTTAGGAGCTGCATACTGTCAAAAGCAATGAATAATTATAAAATTGTGACTGTCAGTAGTAGATTGAGCATAGAGTTCAGACTTGAAATATCTCTAACAAATTTTCAAGTAGGGTAGAAAGCCAAAGGTAAAGCCCTATTTCATCATCATACTTGAACATATTCAGCAGTACAAATAAGTAAAGTCAGGATACTCCAGGAAAGATAATTTGGATTAATAGATGGAGTTCTTTCACCATAATAATCTGACAGCAGTGTCACACAGAAGGAGGGGAGGGGATTTAAAGCCCTTGTTTTTGTTCTCTATTAATTATAATTCTATGTATATAGTATGCAAAATTTAATTGATGCTAATTATTCAATAATTAATTTTTTATTCATGAAAATCAACAAAATCAAAAGAATATATTGGGCAATATATTGGTGCATGATACGAGAATGGTGGACTTTCGACCCTGGACCCCCTACCCTGAAAAATTCCAGTGTGCGCCACTATCTGACAGTGATCCTTTATTGTCCACCAAATGAATCAGAAACATGCCAAAATATCACACCCCAGACAATAAGACCCTTAGAGTAAACAATAGGCCGGAAAGAGAGCAGACAATGTGAAATTCCAACAATAGTTATTGATAAACTGATATGTTTTATCTTTAATCTTAGGTTATTAAGTGAAAGACTAGAGTTGCAGATGGTGTGTCTATACTGCAGCTGTGAAATACTACCACCATTTTCACAGGTTCATATTAATTTGTCACTTGTATATAAATCTTATGCATACACATTGGTTGAGTTTCAACACAGAAAAAATAAAACAATTTCAACTAAATAACTATACATGTCTGCTTTTATTTATTTAGAACTTACAATACTTAACAAGAGCTTTTCTGACAACATTGAGAAATACATTTTAAACTAATCAGCATATATTTATACTTCTTATAAAACAATTTTCTATAAAATAAGCAAAATAATAACTATAATACCTTATTTAAAATCGATATTTTAATATATTATTTATAAGCATTATTTATAAAATCAATATTTTTACATTTTGCATTAAAGGTTCTAATCTCATACAATATAGAGAAATACTGGACGATAGCTGTAAAAATATAAATAGCCATGTCAGCTCAATAAAACTTTTTTTGTAAAAAAATATGCAACTTGCTTTTTGAACTTGCTTTATGACTTACATACTGTGATCAAATTTTAAAACAAACTAAGAATCTTACTAAAACTGCTATTGTAGCAAGTACTCGAGTAGGTGCAAACATTTTTTGCAATTGATTCAAGGGTCCCATCAAAAACATTGTACTGAAATAAAAATACAAAATAATAAACTAAAAAAAAGGAAAATCGATAATGCAAGCAGAAATTTAGGAAAAAATATAAAATAAACATAATTTTTATTTAAAAATACTGCATTCATGCTCCTAAAAACATTTCCGAACAAAATATTATACATTTTTTTTTTTACTTTAATGGACCATGGTATTCAATCTATGACTTGTGAAAGTAGAATCACATTTGTGTTGAAAAATTGCTTTCATGATACAGTAATGCTTTATAGATAATCCTAATCAAGTAATTACAATTTAAGAAATAATAAAATAAGAAAAGGAATCTAAGTTTATTTAAATGATTAAAGAGTTTTCTGCATTAAAAAAAAGTTTACTAAATTAAAAAATGTGCGAGCTTATGCTTGTAAAGTAATTTAAAAGCATTCTATATTCCCCCCCCCCTAAAATCTAGATATTATGTTCTTAGAAACATTTTTTTATTTCTAGATACTGCCTATAACTTTAAAAAGTTATGGTTTACCAAGATCCAGATTTTATAGATTAAATATAGCTAAGACTTTTTAAACAGCTAAGTCTCAATTTAATGAGATCACTTTCTTTTTTTCATTTAAAAAAGATATTATTATTTTTCTAAGAATACATTTCAATATAAAACAAATAATTTTTTAATTCCCTATTCTGATATAATGACAAATCTATTTATACAATTTTGAAATACTGTGCTATTTTTCATGAAAATTAAAAATATTGGTTAAATTAAAAAAATAAAATAAAAATAATAAGTATTGGAACACATATCATAAAAAAATAAGTTTTTCCAAGATATTTCATAACAATTTCTATATTTAAAAGATATGCTATTCATCTTATCAAAATGTACAACAAACAATTAAAAAATTATAAATAATTCATGCTTAAAACAAAATACTTTTTCTTTGTATTAAAAAAGCCTCTATACTTATACATTTGTGTATATTTTTATTGATGTTTCTTTTACGTCTTTCAACTGCTAGTAGAAAAATTGCTAATAGGAACTACTCATAAGAAAGTTCAAAAACAAAATCTGTTGATTTTTAATACACAGTTTATATATATATATATTCCTTACATCTCTTAATAAAATTTTAATTATCAGCATTATACAAATAAAGCTGGATATTGAAACTGACAAATATATTTACTTGGCTTTGAAAAAGAAATGAACAAATTTATCACAAACTTCTAAATATCTTACCTGCACAAAGCTGTTATGTTACCTAAGGAGTAAAATATTCCAAAAAGAATCATTCCTCTTGGAAGTGCTATGCAAGCAGATCCCTTAAAAATAAAAAGACTTCTGAATTTTTCTATTAAAAGCTTTAATAAACAATCAAAATTTTTAATAAACTATAAACAATTTACTATAAAATGCAATTTTTGAAACCTTTTTTGTTTAGAATTGATAAAAACCTTTTACCTATTTTTGGAAATAATATAAAATAACTAATAATATATAAAATACTAATATAAAATAACCAGATTTAATAAGTAAATTAATAAATGTACATAAAAAGTACCAAGATAAAATGCTTTATTTTTTTTTAAAAAAATTTTAAAACATACATAACCTTTAGAAGTTTTTTAATAGTTACTATACAGATAGTATTTTTTAAAAAATTATTTCAATTTTTATTACATGAGAAACTGTTTAATAATTTCAACATATACACATGAAAAAATCCAACATGTAAACACATATACTTAATAATTTCTGATATAATTCATTTATATATTTCAAAACTGATTCAAAAGTCTGATAAATTATGGAGGTGTGGAAACAGAATAGTCTTTTAAGTTATAAAATTCTACCAAACTAATACTTAGGTTAAACATGCTACAAAACATACAGCACTTTATGAAATTTTAACAATCATAATGTAACTACATAAAAACAAACAAGTATATTTCAACTGAACAGTTTTCAATAGTTGATATATAATATTAAGCTAACCTTATATCATTTCTTCTTTAAAGTACAATAATTGAAAAGAGCATCTAATGCTTTCTGATTTATTGTTTGAAATATAATCAAACTGCCATGAAACAGGTAATATTTTGTTATTAAACACTTAATTATGCTTCCATTTTTAAGGTTACAAAATGAAATGCCAATACAATTTTATTCTGCAAAAGTAAAAATCATTTAAAAAATAGGCTGCCAAATTGAAATAAGTATTTAAATGAATGTTTTAATATGTATTACAATCAGAGCACTACAGTACATTTCCTACAAATACTCAAAAGTTTATATTAATAAAAATTATATGATGTGATAAAAGAAAACATTTTTTAATAACTTAAAAATTAATTCTTTTTTACTCTAAAAAAAATCCCTATACAGATAAGTTTATAAATTTTAAAAAAAGGCCATACAAAATCTAAGTTTGCATGCTGTACATGTGTAAGAGAGTGTTTTTATAAACAATCTATTATCTGGATTCTCAACTTCATTCTTAAAACTTATGAAGTTAAAAAGTATGGAGAAGGAGAAGAGAACAAAGATCATTGTTATTTGGTTGCACTTATATTGTACTCAGCATGAGTGTGATGAAGTTTTCAAAACAGCAGTAAAAAGTAATATAGGTACTTTTCCATTTCGCCAGCGGAAATCTCACCAAGATGGCATTATGGCTACAAACACAAAAAAACACATAAATATTAATATATATTAGTTCACATTGGTTTTTCACCCATTTTTGATGTATTAAGAAAAAGATGTAACCAATAAGAAAATACCACAACTTGTTTTGAAATGTGGAGGCAAAAGGTTACCAGGGAAATATTACGTTTAGTCGATTGTGTATCACTTTTGGTTATTTGATCACCAACAAAACGAAAAAATACCGTAACATTTTCCAAAATGTTTCTGTAGTAACAGATTAAGACGGCTTGGCTATATTTGGAGAAGTTCAGAAGATAACCCTATTAAGATCTAATCATTTAAAAAACCTGAGGGAGCCTGAGCTAAAGGTAGAACACCTACTAGATGATTGGATAACATCAAGAAAGACCTAATTTCTTTGAAAATTAAAAATTGGAGGAGTCGCTAGAAATGGAAGACGCTGGAAGAAGTGCATTGTTGAAGCAGCCAAGACCTGTAAGGGGCTGTTGTGCTGTTGAAGAATGTTTCCATAAACTCCAATCATCCATAGAAAATTAGAAGTTTTTTTAATATAAAAAATAAGGTATAAAAGAGGGAGGGGGAATTTGTGAACAAGACTGTCAATTAAGGATTCAAAAATATGAAATTTATGAATTTTGTTAAATAGCAAAAATCCCCAAAGAAAAAAAGCAAAATTGTTTGTGAAAAAGATGAAAATTTTAGTAAAACACAATAGGTAAATTTAGAAGCTTAAGAAAAAATTACATTATTTACATGTGAAAATAATAATCATTGTACAATTATTAACACATCAGTAAAAAATATCTTACCAAAATTGAAAACACAAAACCCAATACAAAGCAAATAATAAAGCCCTTGATTCGAGTAGACCAACTTAAAGTGGATGCATCAACCATCTAAGTGTAATGAAACAATACAGAATCGTTACATTGCTGATTACTATTACAAAATCATACATAAGTAAAAAAAGTCATATAAACATTGTTTATGGTTTAAAGTCTCTAATTTTAATTTTTTTATAAAAGAATGTAAGTGATTTGATAATTGACAAGATTTATAGGTTGATTTTTATGAGTACGTATTTCTGAATTAATAAGGAAAGTTTAATATATACTTCAATTGTGATATATTAAGTTTTTTTATATAAGCATAGCTATAAAAACACTTACCAGTAGTACAAGGAATATGGAAAAATACATTTAAAACAGTATTACGGTTCAGTCCTAGGAGAGCCCACACCCTTGGCGCAAATTATTTTGGGTTGGCGATAATTGTGCCATCTTGGTAACCCTACTTTGATACACTAGATATGGTAAACCTAACTATTTCTGGAAATTTCGTGTTTTGTCGGCGGGCATTTTGAATTTCATTTTGTTTTGGGGAACCGGGCTGGAATGTTTGCGTGTGTGAAGGAATATATCTTAGAATTTTTTATTTTATTGAATGCGAAAGGGTAGAAAGAATTGATTGAATAGTGTATGAAGGAAGGATTGATTGCTTAGAGAGTTATGAATGTCCTAAATGTAACGATCGGCATGATGTTACATGGTCGACAATAAAACGCTTTCTTCGAAATTGCACCAGCCACGTTGAAGGTATGTTCGACCATTACCTCGCAGAATAAAAATGGCGGCGCTCACACGATCATTCACTTAGCGATGAGACCTTCAAGACTTTTTTAAAATCTTTTGTTATGCAGTACCCTCCACTCGAAAAAGATCAGCAGTAAGAAAGTAAGTGCTGTTTTTTTAATTTTTTTTATCTTAAATGTTTAATTTCTGTATTGTTTACATGTATTTTCATTACGCAACCATCTTATCTCTCTGTATTCACTTGCCGCCATTGTCGGTTTTGCTTGGCGCCTTCTCGTTCTGGCTTGGTTTTTTTTCGTTTTGTCGCCAAGGGTGTGGGCTCTCCTAGGATTTTACCCAGTATTACATAAACATACATAAAAATAATATATATATGTGTGTATCATCTAACACAGCATTGAATAATTAATTGGTATGTAAAGAATGCCCAAACTAAAAACTACGGCTTGGGAATATTAAAACAAAAGATAGTCTCTTTATAAAGGAAATAACCACTTTAAAGAAATTAATATATAAACTGAGAACAAATCATAATCTCAGAAAGAATAGCATATTTGGCAATCTGAAAGCAATTGTAGCATTTTATACAGGATGTTTTCAAGGTATAAAACAAACTATGTTCAATTGAATGACTTTACTTATTTTTCTTTTTTTAAAAAAGACAACTGACTTATTCTCACAAATTTTAAATGTGTAATGAGATAACTTTGCTTGATTGATATGATTTTTGGTTAATGCTGCATGAGAGGATATTATCAATGAACTTCATACTTTCAAATTTTGGTCAAGGACAAGGATGACACCTGGGCTGATACTCCACTCTCCAAGCATCCTCACCCTGCCAACAAGAGGACTTTGAACTATGACAGAATTAATATGTATCAGCCCCTATACATGGCAGGTCTTCTGTGGTACTAGGACTAGAAATCATAACTATTACCACTTGACTACCTCGGCCCCAAGACAACTTTTGCACTACAAGCTGCACAACCACAAGATAAAATATTAGATTTAGAACTGGTTGTTAGCAACAAAATATACACACAAATATTCTTCCTCTCCTCGATTTTCTTCTGATCAAATATGACTATTTTCAGCTTTCCATGCTTTTCAGATTAATTTATAACAGTTTCAATAGCCTTTTCAGAGTAAAATTACCTTTTTAGCACATCAAAATTACTGAACACACAGATTTAAAGAAATAACTTTTGTCCCCTACTATTTTCTCCTAAATTTTTACAAATGTTTTTTAAATACTCATTTTAACTTTTTATAATTAAAATTATTAAGTGGTTAACTAAAAAAATGTTGATATTTAATAAAATTTAACACATATTACTTAAACATTTTATTAATTATTCGAAAAATATTGTTCCCTCTTCTTTCATATGTAAAGTAATAACTTATATGTTATAGGGACCACAAAGCTGAACTAGGCAAGGCATAGAAAACATACCACAAATTCTGGCTCATACCAGGTGTCAATATTATAAAATGGTAAAGTTCATGAAATTTCAGTATACAATTTAGCTTTATCATTTTGAATATAGTGAATTTATTTTACTGGATAATATCCATAAAGGCAACAATTCAGAAAGGCAGTCCCCAACCCATGTTACCTGTAACAAATAAGTACCTAATACAGTAGTCCCAAAAACTCGGGAAGTCTGGATGTCCTTTGCAGGTAAAAAAAACCCGTGTGGAAGCTGTACTATTGAAGACACCATAAAAACTCCTAAATTATCTCGTAGTGAGGACTAAAGGTTATCGAAACCATCCATCAGTGTATTGAACAATAAGGTGTATCAGTAACGGATTTATTGTCCCTTTGTTGTCTTCATATAAAGCAACAAAATGCAAACTGCAGTATGGAAGATAACAGCACTTTACTCATTTCTTTAAAAAAAGTAGCCAGTTTTTACAAAGTTGGCTACTTAATTTTTATTATAGATAGCTTTATGTCTTTATAAAGTATTTTTTACAGGTGTGTTGGATCAGGTATACTATGTATTCATTAATTTTTCTTTTCCTGCAGTAAATGCTCAAAGCCTTTATAAAATATGTACTTTTCCTTTGTTTAAGGGTATTTGAGCACAGTTTATTTTCTGTTCTATTAATACATACTAGTGCATTACAATATTTTCTGAGGAAACACTTGTGCTTATTTTTTTTTTAAAATCCTATTCTCGATAGCCCTGCACTTTGACAAACTTGGCCACCCTTCCGTCCACATTAGACTGAGTTTTTGGGGACTCAACTATATAATATAGTTTTTAAAAAGTTTTAACTGTCAAATAAAACATGTTAAAGAATAATAACTTTTATTTTAGAAATTATATAAAGAACCATAAATATTATTTATACAATATTAATAAAACAAACTGAAATATTAAAGAATTAATGAAAAACTACCTGATGCATAATGCCCTGTTCTTCATCAACATCATCACCACTCAATGCCTTCTTCAATTTATCCATTTCTAAAAGATTAAAGAAATCAATAAAATCATTTATTACCACAATAATTGTACTTTAAAAAGAATTTACAGCATTTTTTTAAAAAAATTATAGTGAATTAAGTAACAAAGTTTAAAGTGAAAAAATTTAGGATTTAAGCGCAAAACAGGATGTCCCTTAACAAAGTTGACAATTTTCTGGTGACTGCCATCAGCAATCGGCAAACTATTGATATGTATTGATAGTTGTTCACAGATAGCAAATTCCAAGCAAAATAATATTGCAAAACACAAATTTCAATATTTTTAAAAAAGAATTGTTGGAATTTAACAAATTAAAGAAACATTTTAGCACATAAAATATGAATTATACCATTCCTAAAAAACCTTTTCATTAGAATTTTAACTCTTCAGAGAGGGAAAATAAACCTTTATAATCCCTAATGCACGATATTGCTCATTCATAATGCTGATTTTGTACAACCTTCTAAAGTTTGTAACAGAATTGAATCATCGATAAAGCAAATAAGTTTTAGTTCTACTCAAGGAGCTTGTCCTTAATGATATTTCTATCCAAGACATTAATATCAAAAAAAAAGAAAAGCACAGCAGGCATTTGAAATCCATATGTTTATTGCTACTAAAATCTGGGTTCAACTTTATTATTTTCACAAGAAATAATAATAATAATAAAAACTACCAAATCCAAGGGGCACCTTATTCTGTACTTTATTGGTTAACAATTATAACTGTAATTTTTCAGAATTAAATTTCAGATTCACCTCTAAAGGTTCCTATTAAAATGAAAAATGTTTCAGTTATGTTTTTAAAATTTTACTTTAAAAAATAAAAAAAATTACAGCAGTTAACTTTATTAGTATGCAGCATTAAAAAAATAACAGTGATTATTACAGATTTAAAAAAAGGCAGGTTTCAAAAGTTGATATAAAGGACATACTGCCTTAAAATATAAAAATAAATCAGTTATGAATAGGATACTTACTCAACAGATGAGAAATAAATTTTCTTTCGTAAAGAAAATCAATAATTTTAATCCTATATTACATAGTTACAAGCAGATAAAAAAAAAATTAGTTTTATGGGGGTACTTGCATACTAGCACAACAATACCAACATTCAAGATAACTCACTAAATTGGCAACCCTGATTTTGCATGTGTTGTAAGTACTGAATTGGCAACCATGTGCTTCTTTTCATATAATGTAATAGAAATGCCAATAGAGTTACGATACTACATAAGTATAGTTCTATGCACAAAAGCAAGCAACATGCTATGCCACAATATTTGCAAAAATTGGATTTAAAATAATTTGGATGATTTAAGTAACATTTGAATGAACTTGATTTAAATATTTTATGATGGGGAAATAGCAGTAATGATTTTATAGAATATTTTTATTTTCCTGAAATAACACACACTTATGTAATTTAACAGACAAACTGGCAAATTCCTTCAAATGAATAAGTGTTATTAAGAAAATGAGCAATGGTAAACCAGCATCAAAATAAACTGATACTTGCTAAGGATTTATGAACAACGATTTGACTAAAAGCAAGGTGAAGAGATTTCAGAACAACATTTAGGTTTAAATATACTATACATAAAACCAATATTTTACTAAAAATAACCTGTAGTTATAAAGTCAAAAATTTTGTACATTAATATATGATACCTATAAAATTTAACAAAATTAAATTCATGTCTTGTTCACTTATATGTCTAAGCATATATATATACATATAATTATAAATGAAATATAACAAACATACATTATTTGCATAAATATATTAAACATTAAAAGGTCTTGCAAAACTTGTTGATATTAAGGTTATTTAAAAACAAATTTCACAAGCTATATCACTGTCTCTTAGTACTTGTGATTGCAGACATAAAAATTTTAAAATATACAAAACATAAATACCATTAATTTGTAGTAATATCACTTATTAATTTGTAGTAATATCACTTATTAATTTGTAGTAATATCACTAATTATGCTGGCTCAATCATTTAATAAAATAATAAGCCTGAAGTTCATTCAAACCTTATTTGTAATTCACACAACTTACTAAACCCGGAAGTTCACTATGCATATTTTTCAAAAATTTTAATCAAGTAAAGTAGTATAAATAACTGATGTATTAAGATGTTTGTGCTGAAACTTACATTAAAAAAAAATTTATGTTATTTTAAAGGACGGTTTTCTTCAAAACAAAGATAGTTTGATGTACAACGTAAATGATACATAAATTAGTCACATGCTGATAAAAAAAAAGCTCAAAACATTAATATCTACAGTAAATATAAATAAAAATGACGAGTAACATGACAGATTCAACAAGTGTATCAGAAGAGCGATTTAATTAATAAATTTGAAATAATTAAATTACCTAGAAGCCAAAGGACCGCTCTAAAATAAAAAGTATTTTTTCTAAAATATCCAACAGCTGTTTGTGTATCAAAATAAAGTTCAACAGCACATAGCGTACGTTAACTTTACAATACACAAATCATTTAAAACTTTTTACAACCCAAAACAACCAACAGGTGTATAACAATACATCACGTGTCAGGAACAAAAACTAAATGCCAAATTGGGAAAACGAATAAATATTTCTAAAAAAGCAATATCTTTAAAAATAAACAATTTAAAAACAACAGTCTTTTAAACTTTACTGTAAACAAAAGTTGCTTTCCAGAAAAAAGAGTACAGAAGGATTTACCAGCGTTATTTGATATTAAATAGGATTATATATAATTTTTGGGGGGATGAAAACTAGCGGCATTTGCTTAGGCTGTAACCGTAAAAGTGAAACTTCCTTTTGTTCGTTTGTTTATGTAGCGCGGAAGTGTAGTCGTCTGCTCATTTTTAATATTTATATTCTAGCTGTCATTTATTTCATTTGATGTGTTTATTTCGGTAAGTAATTATTTCAAGATTGTAAGACTTTTACCATGGGATATTGTACAGATGACAAAGTAATTGCGCTGTCCGTTAGTTTCATGAAAATACAATTAAATAGACATCAAATATTAAGGAACTGTATATATCTTGAAGAAGTATTGATATTCAAAAGAGAAATTCATGTAATTTAGTATTTGATTACTGATGAAAATAGAGTATTGTGTATAAAATGTCAGCTTATAAAATTTTTATAAGAAATTAATATGTTTATATATACTGTAAAGATACTTGTACGTTATCAAACCGAGTGTAAATAAAATAGAAAAATAAGTGATAGAGTGTAATCGAAAAAGAACACTGTAGGCTGCGAAATACGAACCACTTTTCAATAGGATATTAATAAAGGAACATTTTCGGACAAGAAAAAAGAGATGTTAGAAAACTGACATTTCTACTCATTTAAATGAACTGTAAACACAAGGAGAGGGGGAAAAAAATGCCTTTAAATAATATTTTATACATAGAAGATTATAAGCTATTGAATAATTTATTTTAATTGTTATTTTGTAGGGGAACCATTTGCTAATCATTGATATAATGGTAATATAATCCATTGAATGTTTTATATTAATGAAATTATTAGCTGCTATAAACTACTAGTTTGGTACTAGTTTTATACTAATAGATAACAAGCATATACCAAAATTATTCATTGCAGATGCTTATCCATGACTTTTAGTTTTTACATTTTTAAATGCTTTCTGTATTTATGTATTATCGCAACAATCGCAAACTCTATTAATAACTTGCCAAGTTGGCAAACCCGATTTCCTATGCGTTGTACTCACTGAATTGGCAACCATGGGCTTCTTTTCATATTATGTTACCAATAGGTCGCGATAATACATATGTACCATACTTTCTTTTTATTATTTAATTTTTACATTAATGTTAGTGATGAATAATTTTAAAGAATAAAATAGTTTAAAAAAAAATCTTAGTTGTATAAATGTTATATTTGTGGCTGCAGTGCTTAGTGGTTATAGTCATGAGCCCAAAGGCTAGCATGTCATCAATTCAAGCCAAGTGCCACTGAAGACCTTTCCCCATGTAGAGGTGCTAATAGGTGTAAAATCTGTTGAGGCTCAATGTTCTCCCATTGGTGTGGTATGGTAGCTTGCAGAAGGAGGTGTCGTTCTCATCACTTGACCGAGATTCAAAATGATAAGGTCTATTGGCAACAACCCTCGTATTGCTTTTTGTGTAATGTTAATATAAGTCTCACTCGCCCTTAATATTATACTGTCATAATTAAGTTATTTATATTTGCATTCTCCAAAAAAAAAATGTTTGTAAAACTGTGTATTATTTTTCAATCAATGAAATTTCTTTTTATGTTGTGTATATTCCTTTGGCGAAAAATCCCACTTTAGTCCACCATGTTTGGAATGGAGAAAAGAAAATGGCTCCAAATTGCTCTAACAGTTGGTTTTTCTGTTTTGGATTTAAATCCAATATGACAATAAATAGAAATGTGGTCTAAAATATATAAGATTAAAACCTTTTTCTTTTTTTAAAAAACAATATTTTTACATTTTGCAGTATGAGTTATGGTAATGGAAGAGAGCACCTTTAGAAAGGTGCGTACTGATAGAACTACTAAAACGGAAACTACAAATATGACTAATAAAAACAGTGTAAGTATTATTGTAAATTTATTTTTAATGAACATAACTTTTTTATATTAGATATATGTTTGTATTTAAATTTGTATGAATATATATACTTTTTTAATAATATGAATATATATATAAGTAGTAAGATTCAAAAGTTCCCTGACTGAGTCTATAACATGAAAAATTATGGCTGTAGAGTGGCTATGATAATTCTTTTGTGCGTGCTAATTTGATATCGGGGGTAGTAGCGCCAAACTGTTGTTTATGTTCGCCAAGATGGACGATAATATTACAATATGGTTAGCTTAATATTTTTATCATCTGTCGATGTGGTTGCCATGGGGATAACGTATATTAGAAATAACTTTTATTCGTTTTTTCCCGCTATAACCATTTAATTTCAGACGATATCTTTAAAAATTTAACCATTTTCAGTTTAATTTTTCTATTTGCGTCTTCTGTTTAATTCTGGGCTACTTTCGAATATGGATATTTCTGAAATGAGTGAGTACTAGAATATTTTTTTCTTAAAAGAATAAGTGTTGTGCTTTTAATTATCGCTATAAATAGTTTATTTTCGTTTAAAAAATTTTTTTTTTTACGTTCTTTGTTCGATGATACTCGTTGAAGGAACTTGCAGTGCAAGTTTCATATTGCAAGCTTTCACTACTTTGCAATTGATATTCTAAATTAATTTTAACATACATTATGTAATTATTTTATTCATAATGAAAAAAAAATGCAATTATTACTATGTGTAATCATCATATAATATTTGTTATTTATAATTGTTTCTTTTAGCATTTATTTATAACTATTATTACATATTTTGTTATTTATTTATAATTAATATTGTTATTTATTTATAATAGTTATTATTTAATTATAATTACTCTTATTTATTGATAACTATTTCTTTTGTTTATTTATAGCTATTCTTATGTTTATTTATAGTTATGTATTACGAGTTCTCTTATGCATTATTTTTATTTTTTTAAAATTCGACGATTATTCTTTTTAATAATTACTATTTAATTATATTATATGATTATTATTTCTAATAACCGTTATAAAATCGTACTATATGAATATTATATATAATTACAATAAAATAATATAAGATTATATTATATGCTGCTTATATATATAATACTATTATTAGTTCATGTTACTTTTTATTACATAATATTATTATTTATTGATTGATCTAGGTTATTCTCAATCTCTTCCTACATTTTTTATTTGAAATACATTTCAATGTATTTCAAAACAATTCTTTTAAATTATTGTATATCATTAAATTACTGCTAGGCCGCCATATTGGATTTCATTCCAGCAACAAGAAGCGCTGCTTGGCGTGATAAGGATCATGCCAAGCAGCACTTGGTGCTATTACCCCCGTTATCAAATTAGTTCCCTTTTGTGTTACTGCATTCTGCCCTTTTTCTAAATCGAATAGAAATGACAGGAGGCTTAATCTTGGCTGTTGACAAAGATCCTTCCTTACTTGGCAGAATTGCCACTGGAGGTGAGAAATGCTGCATTGTGGGTCACATAAAAAACATGAAAGCATTGGCAACTTTGAAGTCACCACAATCTCCATGCAAGCAGAAATTCTGCTTAGATTGATCTAAAGGGAAGATCTTGCTAGAGGTATTCTTTGGTATCCAGGGCATTGTGCATCTGGAATTTATCCCTGAAGGATGCACTGCAAACAGAGAACTGTATGTAGATATCCTATGACATTTGAGGGTGTCAATCCGATGAAAAAGGCCAAAATTGTGGGCAGAACAGTCATGGTTGCTTTTACATGACAACGCTTCTGGACGCTAAAACCTCCTCGTCCCTGACTTCAAAAACTGAAAACAACTGTTTTTCCACATCCTCCTTACTACCCTGATCCCACCCCCGCCCACTTCAGTCTTATTTCCTAAACTGGCCCATCGCTTATAGGATCTTTGATTTCAATCTGAAAATGGAATTAAAAGGGCATTACAGGGTTAAAGAACATGGTTAAAAATGAATTCCAAAAATGCTTCGATGATGTTTTCAAGTAATTGCAAAAGTGTGTTGTTACTTAAAGGTCTTATTTCAAAGGAGGATGTGTTTCAGTAATTTAATTAGTAATATTTTTTAAGTTATAGACTCAGTCAAAAAACTTTTGAATCCTACCTTGTGTGTGTATATATATATACACACACACAATTATACTTTAAAATGTAAAAGATGAGTTAATGCTTATTATTAACCTCTATTGAAAATAGTGTCTATGGCTAAACAAAGTGCAATTCAGTACTTATGTATTAATGCCACCACAGCCAAATTTTTGCTGCGTGAATTGTGCCATGACATCATAACAGCAAAAGAAAACAGCAACAAAAAATAATAAATTTCTTACACGTTTTACTTGAAGGGAGAAAACAATTAGTCAGATTTTGGTGTAAAATCAGGGGCATAGCTACCGCCATATTAGCTGTATCAATGATACTGGGGCCTCAACATTTGCAACCACAGTCCCACTAACAGGACTCCCATATCTAAAAAAGGACCCCAAAGGAATTTTGATACAGGGCCCCCTCAGAGCTAGCTACACCAGTGTGTTAAATGGTCGATTCTCATGATACAATTTGGCTGCGGTGACGCTAATGCATAAGAACATGCAACTCTACTAGTAAAAATTGTCAGTTTTTCGTGGTTAACTGTTGTTGTTAAATTTGACATAGAAGATTCCTGACCATTCCTGTCTCTCTTATGTGCAAAATTAAATTTTTAGATCTCAATGGAAATTTTCCATCCAGTGACTTAGATGTACATAAGGTGCCTGTGAGGTCAATCAGGACTTAGTTTGAACTCTTTGAGCTCTGAGAGATGAAGCCTCAGCTAGCATGAATTAGTGTTAGCATGAGCTGCTGGAAATTCTAGTTTCATAAATACATTTTATCAAGAAGATTGTGATTAATAACAAATTTAAAAGCTCAATAATATATTTGTCATTATTTTGAAATACTTGATTATATTTGCTTCAAGAGAGTTTCACTTGAATATGTTCTATTTTTGGTGTGGGGAGGGGGATTTTCAAATAATGTTTTCTTTGTTAAAAGTGCTTTTTTTTATTTCTGTAATAAACTTATATTTTAAAGATGAAATATAAAACTTAAACATTTTGATTATCTTGTAGAATCCTGTACTTATAAAATATAAAAAATAGGGTGTGTACTGTGTTTTTTATCATTTGTGTGAATTATATTATGTGTAATGTTCATTCTTAGTAAATTTTGAACAATTGACTAATTTTTGTGAATTTGACATTTCTTGATTGATATTATGTATTAATCTATCATTAGAAACTGTGTTAAAGTTTCTAGTGTATTTTGTATAAACAAAAATAAAAACCTTTATCTTTTTTTCTTTTTTTTTATCTTTCAAGTGATTATAAGTTTCTCATTCTGCAAAATATTTTTGTACTTGGCAATTAGCTCAGATTATTTTATTTCTGTTTAAAAAAACATTTCATTTTCCTATATGCTTTTTCTATGCAGGTTTCATCAACAAGCTCTGCAAAAGATGACAGTTCAGCCAACACAAATGCTCGTCCTAAACTTGTTTTCTTTTGGACCAATGCTGAAGTTCTGAAATGGTTGCGTAGACATTGTGAAGAATACCATACTTTGTATGCCAGTTTATTTTTAGAAAATGATATTACGGGTAAGAATACAGCTTCAAAAAAGAGAACTTTCATAACTTAAATTGAGTAAAAGAGCATTTCAGATAAATGATTATACACATTCATAAATCATACAAATCTAATATTGTATGAACATCCTCATCACAAATATCCTACTTATGAGGTATTTTAGAAAATAACAAAATTATTGGTGGTGTTTTTAAATGTATTGTATTTTTATTGTATTATGGAACCTAAACAATCAAAATTTAAAACATAACGAAGAATTAAAAAAAATGTTGGAAGTGAAATGTTCTTTCTAAACAAAATTTCATGTAAAATTAACTTAGATATTTCTAGTTGAAATAACTAAGTAATAAAGTGAATTCATTGTGTATTCATATAAGTCCTATAAATTTGTAATTTTCAATATTTTTAAACTTGAAATAGTATTAATATTTTAAAAAAAAATAATTTATTCAGTTGCAAGACTTAATGCGGGCCTCAAGTAATCTTGTTCACAAACACATGACTGGCACAGTTACAGTTGAATCATGTATTTGAGTCATATTACCTTTAAAAGATTAGTCATGTAATGGGGCTGATACATATTAACCTGTTCACTTCCTGGAAAATTTAGAGCATCTTGTCCTGAGTGCTAAGGTTTTATTTTAAAGAAAACATGAAATTTTACAAAATATAATAATATTAAGTTACTGATATAATATTGTAGTGGCTCATACAGTAATTTTTATTGAAAAAAAGCATTACAAGATAACTTGTAGGTGGTGTCACTGAATAAAATTCCTGTGCTGAGTGCCACTTATGAGTTATGCTGTTGTGTGTGTGTTTTTTCAATAAAAATCTTCCTAAATAAAGAAATTTTCTTTTTGTATTTTTCTTTTTAGTTTTTATAAACTTGTCACACAATTTCATCTGGCAACAATCAATAAGGTAGATGTATAATGATCCTCACTGAGAAAAACCTATAAGCTGATGGTAGTTATAAAAAATTGTAAAGTAATAAAAATGGACTGACAAATAATACTTAGCTGACAAGGCAGCAGTGCAGGTGAAAACAGCATTCATAATACAAGTAGAACTGATTTTCATCAATTAGAACATCTTCCTCCCATAGAGAAAAAAAAGGGATTCCAACAAGGCACTGGCGTAACTAGTTCTGAGTGGGGCTCTGTATCGAAATTCCTTCAGGGGCCCTTTTTTATATATAACTTTGTTAAACTGTAGTTACACATGTTGGGGCCCTTGTAGCTTGGGGGGCCCCGTATCATTGTTACGGTAGTTGCTACGCCCCTGCTACAAGGCCATGTTGAATGTTCACAAAGCAAAGAAACATAAGGAGATTACGTATTTTTGTCTAGTGTATCCCAACAACCCAGCGTTTTGCATTGATCCTTGCTTTAAAGCTCACAACAATAAAAATATTTTTTAATTTTAGTAGTACATTCACATATATATGTATAATTATTATTATTTTTTTTATGCATTATAAAAAATTTTTATTCATCCTTTCTAATATTTCCCAACTAAGGGCCATTTCTAATCAATCTAAAATTGCAGCTCACACTACGAGATATTTCATAGCCGGCAGTTTTGGTACATACGCTTACTAAGAGATATCTCGTCTTTGACAGTGAATGAGTTAAATTTGTTTACATCCTCTGTAAATATAAATAGATATGTATAAAATTTAGAATTAAGCACAGATCTTTTAATTTTTGAAGATTATATACTATAAATTTCAATGGTTATTTAGATTTTTGTCAAACTTTTAACAAGTAAATGTTTTAAACTTCTGTTCAAACTGGTGCAAGATTAAAATATTTCTGTATTTATTTAAACCAAAACAGAAATATAAATAATTACTGTGCATATGCTGCATGTATTTAAATTTAGATTTTTATAATGCAGGAAGATCATTGTTAAAGATGAATGATTCAACATTGGAAAGAATGGGTATCAAAGAGAAAGCTCATAGGTAAAAAGATCTTTATATAACTAACATTTTATTATGTTAAATGGTCATCATTCACATTTTATTTCTTACTTATTTGAACACTCAATTTACTTATGTATTGTATTGGAGTATAAATATGTTCATTTAAAGAATGTATTTTAATAATGAAAGATAATAAGAGGAATTTCTATCAAAAGTGTATTTGATATTCAGATTTTATTATTAAATTCTTAATATTTCATTTATTAAATAATTTTTTCACAAATTTGTCAACTGAGATTTTTAAATAAAAAAGCTACTCAGTAGTTCACACTTTTGCTTATCCAAATTAAAATTAATTCCAATGATTTCAAAATAGTTTAAACAATTTACAGTAAGTCTAGGAGAAAAGTATGGTAGTTATTTATATTTGAAGACACTAGAGTTAAAAAATGCTTGTCAACTTCTGTTTAAATAATTTCAGTTTTCTGTTATTGCTGTGCAGGGAAAAATAAAGAAATTTAATTGCTTTTTATAGTGTCCCTGGTGTATTCATTATACTTTCAAAATGGAACTATATATCCTGTAATATTCCTATTCATATAATTAAGCTTCAAGTGCTATATTCAGAATACTTACCTTTTAGAATACAATATATGTTATTCATAGTATTATATTTAATGTTGTAAATTGCTGTTTATATTAGGATACTAATGAAATTCATTTCATGAAGAATAAACCTCCATAGAAAAAATTTAATTAAGAACTATTGAGTTTCAATAAATGTTTCTCTAATTTTTGGTAAATTTAGATAATCTTAAAAAGTTTCAAGTCAGTAATTTTAAACTTTTTTAATTCTGTATTCTTAGAGCAGTGATATGCACAGAAATTTTGAAATTGAAGTTAAAAAGCGATATTTTAGAGTTGAAAGATTTACAGAAGAAAAAAGGTTTGTGATTTTTTTTTAATTTGTTAATAGCAATTAAAAGATAAACTTTGTTTTTGAGTTCCAATTGTATAACTACTTTTTTCGACCATTTAACAGTTTAATTAGCTGCTTTTACGAATCTCTTTTGTGGTTTATAAATTTTCTCAAGTAATATTAATCTTATAAGAGCTCAAATACTAAATGTTCATTACGACTTTTGTAATTGTCTTTTTGCCCCAAGCAGTGATATTAGAATTTCTTTTAATTAACTTTAAGGCACTCTCTTTGGGAGGAATATTATTTACTTTATATATAATTTTAAATTGCATATATTAAATATTTTAGCTAAAAAGTTTCAGTAATCTACATTTAATAAGTCATTCTTACTAAAGATGCCTGCACACACTCGCACAAGTTCAGAACATTGAAGATTGTAGTATTAGTTAAATCATGATTTTTTTTGTGTGTGCATTTGTTAATTGGTACAAAAAATACTTAAAATTGACTCAAGGAGAAAAATTACAAAGATTATTGTGTTTTATTTTATTGCTATACATATGAATTTTTAAAATATTGAGCAAACATTAATAAATTGCTGTTAATTTTTAATTAACTAATTATTACCTTTTAATCACTGGCTTAGCTAGTCTCGAGTGGTCCCTATATCAAAATTCCGTGGCGACCCTTTATTATATTTTACAATATTTTGCTTAAACATGTTGGGACCCATGTAGCTAATGAGGTTAAGGCAGAGCTTCCCAAACTTTCAACATTTTTTACCCGATTTTCAATCATAATTTTCTTCGCTCCCTCCTTCACACAGTAACATTGTGTTTAATGCACTTTGACGTTAAACCTACAATATGATTTTAATCATAAACAGTACAAATTATGATAAGTAGTAAATTTTGTGTATAACAAGCCTATGTGAATCATTAGTAATTATTAAACATGCTCTTAACTTAGTATTGTGAGATTATCAAATGCATTGTGTAGTACTGATACATTTATAAGTATGTTATATCAGTGTAAATGTAAGTATTATTTTTATGTCCGAATGTATATTTTGTTTTACTTCCCTTTAATAAATTTGCAATTTTGTAAATACTTTATTTTTGACTTTTTGATATGTACATGCCCCACAGTTTGAGAAACACTGGATTAAGGCTGTCTTTGGTTAATATTAAAGAATAGTACCCAAGTTGAGTATATTTTTTTCAGATATAAAAGAGTACTCCCAACATTAATTTTATATTCTGGCTTCACTGTTCTGCAGAGAATCTCTCACTTATATTATTCATTTTTTATCTTAGTTGAACCATTGTTTCTTTTATAAAATGTGTTTGTGTTTTTTCTCCTATTCCGTAATGCTAAATGAGCTATCCTTTTACATGTTAAAAGGAAAAACTATTTATGGAATATTTTGAAATTTTAAAAACACTATATTATAAATGTATGAGTTACAATGTTACAAGTTTTCATGAAAATGGAGGCGTTTTTCTGTCCAAAAATGTGTTTCATGTTTAGTTTAAGCTCTCGTACATTTAGCAAAAACAGCCTTAAGTTACATTTTAAAATTCAATGCACATTTTATAAATGTTAAAGCTAATTTCAGTAAAATATTCATGCATACAGGATTACAATTCAAATAAATGAAGGTGGATTAAACATAGCTTGTTTGTACTTTTTGCCCTTTCCACACATTAAATGATTTTTAAAGTAAATTTATGGTAACTAATAGCTTTCCTTGAATTTTTTTTATATAGGGGAAACATTGTAAGTGATGCATCAGTTTCTCGGAAAAAGCAAGATATATCTTTATCTGAAATATGTATAAGTTGTGAATTCTCAACTCCTTGCAAACATATCCAAAGTAGCCTAATGTATATTTAACATGCTATTTGATGCCATGGAGTATATTGTATCTATCTCCAAGTCCATTTTATAATTTGTATATGCATTTTGCTTTTTTTAAATATATATATATATAAATCATTATAGCGAAGAATAATTTAGTTACCTTCCTCAATTATATTATTTTGAAATGAGGAACACAAGAATACTTTTCATACAAAGATCATTTTAGATTTTTACCATCCAACAAGAGATTTTAATACATGGTGTTTTACTAAGCAATTTTGAAATAAGTAAAAACATATCCAACATTTGTTCATGAACTTTCGATTTTCTTTTTACTTAGATTTGATTATAATGATTAACACAAGTGTTCATTTCTATACTGATGTGATGTTTTGTTACAAAATACTATTTTTTAATATGTATCTCCATGCCTTTGAATAGACTTAATCGTATATAAGTTTGGTTTTTAACTGAATTCTCATAATTTTGTATATTCAGACATTTTATTTCTTTTTATTGGATGTTTATTATAATACAGCAGTTTGTTACTTTGAATTTAAAAATTTACGTGGAAAACATCTTTTGCTTTTGATATATTTTACCTACAATCAGTATTGTTGAATAATTCCAAATGTCATTTAGATGTTTGTATGTACCATTGTTGTCCATAATTGAAAAAATTATTTTATTGATATTGAAGTAATGTTTGTAAATAAAATCATAAATAGGGAGAGAGAAAGATTACATATCTGATCTATATCTACCTTACACTTATTGTCTATTTCCATAAATACTAGTTTTGTAATTAATTATTCATGTAGTAATCTAAGCTTTAATTTTAATAATGTTAAAATAGATAAATATTCTATGAATTGTGATAAAATTCTTTATTGTTCTGAAAAGAGAACATTTAACAGTTCCAAGATATTCTTTACAAAGAATGTGTTGCAATATCTTCCTGTTGCATTTATAATAAAGCATTTTATCTTCTATATATATGATTCTGTATCTTTTCTATATGACTTACACATTTATCAAAGATATTACAGTGTAAGCATATCGTGTGTGGGTGTGGCTTACAATAGATGAGGGAAATTAAACATTATACCGATGCTTGGAACAGTTACAAGTTCATGCATTATTTAAAAAAATTTTAATAAAGTAAATAAATTGCTTCTTAATAAGAAGCAAAACTTTAAAAGTTTTATAATTTTGTAAATATCGATAATCCTTTTTTTTTTCACAAAAATGTGTTGAGAATTCAGGGTGTGGCTTAGATTCGAATATATAGGGTAAGTGTATATTTGTCACATTTTATAGAATTTCATTTTCTAAAGCTGTAAGGCTTGATTCAGTAACTTGGTTTGTCAAACTTCAATATAATATTTCTAATTATATTATTTTGCAAAATATTTTAAAACATCTTGAGTTCTAATGTCAAAATTGTTGTTATGAATTACAAAAGAATTAATTTAAACACATTGAAAGCCAGGCACTTTATTTTAACTATGAGGACAATTATTACATAACAGAAATGAATGCACTTAACTTTATAATAAAAAATAAAACCTAGCTGTTAACAGAAATCTGGGTATTTACAGATGATTGAATTAATACTAAAAACCATTCATTTCAGTGTGTGCCCACACACCAACAACAAACATCTCAATGTCACATTCATCTTGACCTCTTATTATCTTGAAATATCCTTGTTCTCCCCATCCTTCTCCCCAGGAATTAGCACACAACTGCAACAGAAAAAGTTAAGAGTTTTCTATATTTGTAATAAAATAATTTTTTTTTTCTACTTTTTATTACATTATAAACGAATAGTTGGTAAGAAAGACAGGTAGAAGTTTTCATTTATACAAATATTGAATCATTACTATAAGTAACCAAAGAAATTATGTAATTGGTTCCCAAACAATACTGAGTCAGATTTTCAATTAATGATGTTGCAAAACTTTTAATTTTACTCAAGTTAATGAAACTAAGATATGTGTATTTTGCAATGTACATGAAACTGAAAAATCTTTTTATGCATGATTATTAAAATTTTATTGAGTATACTTCACCGAAAATAATTTCTTGAACATTTAACACTTTTACTTCAAGAGAACTTGTCTTAAAGTTTAGAAGAATTCGTTAATTCACAAATTAATGAAATGTCTTTGAAATTTTTTAAAAAGATTAATATTTGCATAAAACTTACCCAGTATCTCAGCCTTTTGTTATCTATTACTTCTTCTCCCCATCTGTTGAAATACATATGTATCATTATTTATGTCAATTACAACACAAATATTTTTCTTCTCGTATCTAATTAGTGTATTAAATAACATGCAAGTTAATTCAACTATTTTGAGCAGGAAATTTAACACTACTGATCTAACTTGCTATTTTCTGTGTGATAAATTATAACTCGGCTATAATGAAAAATATACTTAAATACAACAAAAATAACATCTAAAGACCAAAATCGTTCATTTTAAAGGACAAAAACATATTCAGTGCTACCAAGTAAATTTTTAAACCTGTTGTTGTTACTAATGCCACCTGATCGGCAAAGGCCAGATCAAGGCCCATGAAATTCATTATGGTAAAGGGCTAAGTGACACCTGTCGTTAGCCGTAGATTTGAGCACCATACAGGTGACAGTACGATTTGGCCCGATTCCAACCCAATTTAGAGAGAGAACACTCTGGGGGTGGTCAGAGGCCTTCCCAAAGGAACGATAGATGGCGACAACACCTATCTCCACCTCCATAATTTAGGCATGAAACTGAATTGGAGGGAAATTTTCTCCAGTTTCCTGCACTCATGAATCAGCCCACAAGACTTTCGGATCCACTGATTTAACGAGCACGTGCTCCGCATGTACTCGGAGGGTATTTCGCGGTACGGGCATCGAACCCAGGCCTTCCTGTCCGGAGTCCGGTGCTCTAACCACTTGGCTACCCACGGCCTCATTTTTAAACCTTGCTTTTGCTAGTGGATGGAAAGAAACTTAGTTTGATTTTTCAGGATAATTTTTTTATATATATATTTTGAGCACATTTTTCAAGCTCTAAAATAATATTTTTGAAATGGGCTATAATCACACAAGATTAGTTTTATTTTATATTTAGTGTTCTGTAATATATAATCTACCTAACTATGAGTTAATATATTGAAATATTCAGGCATTTTATATTATTAAATCTTTTAATGAATGGTTAATATTATAAAAAATTTTTATCCATTAAATCTAGGTTGATTTATAAATTACCATCAAAACTTTAAAGTTACGGTACAAAAAAGAAACTTCTATCTTCATAGTTAAAAATACTTAAATCTGAAGCAATAAGAAATGAAAATTCTGCTCACCCAATTATTCTAATGGAGTGGTAGTTACTCTGTCGGAAAGGCTGAGGTAAACCTGCAGTTAAGGACTCAATGTGGTGATAAACACCACTTTTATATAAGAAGAAATCGGAATTCACTTTGAATGTGGCTGAAAAAGAGCATATACTAATTGAATTAACCATTTTTAAACATTTTATGGTTGTGAAAAATTGTTAAGGACATTTAAAAAATCTATCTTCATAACCTATTGCAATTATATTCATTTGATATGAAAAATTAGCAGAAATAATATTCTTCCTTTTCTTCAAATATGATTATTCTATCAATTCAGTAAGTTCACCTATGCTGGCTATTCCTTATGGCAGTGGTCTTCAAACTGTGTTCCTTGAAGTATACTCAAGGGTTCCCACAAGTCAGGGGGAAAAAAAATTGGAAAGAAAATTTTAAATGTGCAAGCAAAATGGATTCTCGTTTTCTATGAAGTTCTTTAAACCACAAGTATCTAAAGCTCACACCAGTCATTAAGATTGAAAATTTTATTAAAACAATTTTATTTTGTAATACTCTTATTTATAATGTAAAAAAATATTAAAAAAGGTTCTTTCTTTTATTCTACTACTTACTAACCCGTGTTCCGTAAACTAATTTTATGCTTGTAAGTGCAATGTTTTGCTAAACCAAATTGTTTTCTAATGGAAAATTAACCTTTTCATTTGCAGAAAAAGTATATAAAAGACTTCATAAAAATAATAGTAGCAATATTGTATTTTCACTTAGATCTCATATTCATTTGAATGCTAATAATTGAGAATAATTATTAGCAAAATTAATCGCAGATGCAAAATAAAAACATCTAGTTACATGAGATATTTCCATCAGTCACTAAAATGGAGAATGAACATGAATTTACCATAAATTGAAATTTTATTAGATGTAAAAATGGATTTTTCCTCATTCAGTTAAGTTGAATGATCATTTAAATGCTCGATTCGTTCAATAAATTAATCCAATTAACTTCTAATCTATTGGATTTTTTGGCAAAAATAGGTACCAACTATTGTACTCTTTCTGCAAATTTCCTTGTTAAGTATATGTTTTTTAACTGTAAAAAAAATGAAGGATATCTGTCTATATTTCAACTCCACTACTGTACACAAGTGTTTTAATTTTGATATACTACTCAGGGACGTCTTAAGACTCTTTGAGGCCCTTGGAATCTTAAGATTTTTTGAGACCCTAGGCCCCCATGCAAAAGTAGGTCCTACCTGAGATCTGTATAAGTAGACAGTACATAGCATGCATTGTCAAATACTCGTTCAAACGATAATATGAAACAAATAAACGTGCATGACTCACAATGGCCCCATTTCAACTAAATGAGTTGAATAATTGTTTATGGTATTAGGCCTAGACATGGACAATGACCAGCACTTAATAATACAGTCTTACCACTTTTGCCAGTTGACATGCAGTTTGAAATTCCTTTTTTTTTTGGAGAATATGTACGGGAATAATATTTGTCCACATTAAAATTATCCAGATCATGATCTTATAAAGACAGAGTCGAGAACAAAACCAGGCCCCACCGAGAGCGAATCTCGGGTCCTGTAGGCCCATGCCTTAAGATGTCCCTGGCACAACTTCACTCGAAAGTTTTAATAATTTTTTTCCTGCATAAAATATGTACCCAGTAGCGCACACAGGAATTTTTCAAGGGGGGGTCCGGGATCGAAAGTTCACCAATCTTGTATCATGTTCCTTTTGATTTTATCGATTTTCGGGAACAAAACAGTAAAGAACTAATTATTGAATAAATAATTAGCGTTAATTAATAAAATTAATCATTAATTAACAAATACTTAATTAAATTTTACGTACTATATACTTAGAAATATAATCAATCGGAAAAAAAGTCAAGGGCTTTGGGGGGGCCGGGCCCCCCCCTCCCTGTGTGCGCCACTGTATGTACCATATTAAGTTTCCTGCACTTCAATAAGCAAAATCAGTTTTTTAACTGTATATATTTTAGTGAAAAACAGCTCTTTTCTGAAAGTTGTTAATTTGAATTAAAGTCGTTCTAGAAGCATCAGTCCTCATAATTTTATAACCAATGACTGGGTGAGAGACGGGGATGTTACCTGAACTGGTATCTACCTTTTTATTGAAACATTTTTTTTTTCAATTTGCAAAAGGGAATTTAAAATGTAGGACCTTTAAGATTTTTGTTTTAATAAATGAAGATGAGATTTAAATTCTTTTATGGACTTTACTATACAGAAATCTATGAACAAGAAAAAACTAAGGAAGGTAATTCTATAACAATACATTGTTAAGAGAGAAAAAATATTTGCCCATTAAATTGTTCATACCTTGCACTGGACCATTGAAGTATATTTCTCTCTGTATTTCCTCTTCCTGAAGAAAAAAAAAGTAAAATATCAATTTAACCATAAAAAATATTAAAAAAAAAATTAAAAATCTCCCCTGCCTTTTCCTTTTTTGCTTTAAAACTATTTTTTTTTTAAATTTAATTTCTTTTACATGAACTTAAAATGAATGAATCTTTCATTTAAATATCAGTTAAAATAATTACAACTTAAGAAAAGGAAATTTATTTTTTTATATCGAACAGTATCTAAAACACCTCTGTTTTCTTGGGGAAGAAAAAAAGAAAACATGATTGTGATGTGTGAAAAATATTTTTTTTTATTTTTGTCTTTTATTTTCCTTACTTTGGGTCCTACGCGGTAAGGCGGGGTAGAATAATACACTTCATCTTCAGTTCCTGTTGGGCATCGAACCTTCTTCCCCTTATTTCCATTCAGGAAAGGACATTTCACGTCTTCCTTTCCTAGGTATGGGAAGCATGATGTTGTAGTAATACTGGAAGAAAATGGCAAATTGATTAGATTAGCATTTTTCTAGGCATCTCTTTGTTGGTTTCATGGATAATTTCCTTACTTTTTTATATACTTTTTAAATTAACATATGTTAGCAGCTTTAATTTGACATTTTTATGAAGACTGCACCAAAAACCTGGCCAGTGGTATGGCAAGGAATATCTTGCCTAAATGTTTATGAGATGGCTGTATGCTGTGCAGATGAAATATAAATAATTTTAATTTCCATGCAGCCATTCATTTCCATTGGCATTAACTGTTCATTAAAAAAAATGCAAGACTTCAAATTGACTTTTTTCAGGTAGAATGATGTCTACAGAAAGCATGTATTTACTTGATGACTGCTCTCAGTTTTGAATAATGATTTAATAATATAAATACAACTTTTTTTTCCCTTCAAGATTTCACCATATCGTGTAACGTTCACCTCCATACCACAGGGGGCCCAAAGCCTGACTGATGCCAAGTATCGTTCGGGGCTCCAAACCTGATTTTGCAGGTGGGCCCAAATGTTCTCTGTTGTACATATTATATTCCCCAATCACCCCCTTGCTCTCCACAGATGTCTTCAACAGCAAACTCTCAGGCAACTGCCATCAAGCTATAACTATTTTAATCAACTCAAATTTTTCTGCTTATCCCAAGAACAAATTATATACATCAGAGGTATTACTATAAGTTGTGGCGGTATCTAAATAAGCCAGTAACAGCCTCAGGGCAGAAGTGATCACTTTTGTCTAGTGGCATGTTACTTGGCTTCGAAGCCATAGGTCGCGGGTTCTGTCCTCCAGATAAGCGCGCCATTTCATTAGTGACCCTGGCCGAGCAAAGAAACCTTCTGAACTGCCATGGCGCCATCTATCCGCAAAAAAGCGCAACCAATAACTCGTCAAAATTTGCTTGAAGCAGCAAAGTCTTCAGACTCACTTGACGCAACACTAAAAACTCACGCGTTCACCAAAGCAACTTTTTCCTTTGTTCACCTATCCTCTGACTCAGTGGTGGGAAAGTACTGGGGCGGTATCTAAAGCCAGTAACAGCCTCAGGACAGAAGTGATCATGTTTGTCTAGTGGTATGTTACTTGGCTTCGAAGCCATGGGTCGCAGGTTCTAATCTCCGACAAAGTTAAATTCTGCAAGAACAGCAGATGTGTGCAACTCCACATGCTTGGACAATACTTTAAAAAAATTATTAAAAAATGATAATGAAATTGTCTTTATTTAGAATGTGTTAAAATAATTTTCGCATTCAAAGTCCCGAGTTAAGAGTTAATTTGTAATATTATTCAATAACAATTAAATTAAATACTTTTTATTGAGATTAGAGATTTTTAAAAGTTATCCTTACCCTTTCTTCCTCATGAAGTACCATGCCTTGTCAAGATGTCCACCCCTACAAGCTCTCTGTCCTCTCTTTTGGCAAGAGAGTAAGTGTTGAGGGGAAAGTTCCTTCTTTTCCATGCCCAAGGATTCGATGGCCAATCTGTCTGACGCCAGGGCTAAAAACGAGGAATGTCATTTTTAATGTATTAAAGGGATGCTATCTAGTATTTTAATGATAGTCGATCAATAATTTAAAATTTTAAACATTTTAAATTGTGCACTTCCAAATCGTGTTCTTTCTCTTGGCCTCTTATAATTTTGCCCATGGTGGTATAGATGCATATTGCTTTATGACCATATCGGTGGGATTTTCAAATTTCCATTTCAACATCTCAGTCACTTCTACAACACTGCTTCGAATTCGAAAGAAAACTTCTTTCCATTTATCTGATTTGGTGAAAAGTTTCAGTAAAGGAGAATCGAGGAAATAGATTACCAAATTATATAGATTTTCGGCAATGAATTTTCTTTTGCATTTTGATATTATTTTGAATGCAATTAAGAGAGCTATATGAAAAGTTGAATGTACAAACATGAGTTTGTGTACATTTCTATAAAATTTACCAAATAATGTGGACAGTGACAAAAAAAAGAAAAAAAATCCATTAAAATTTGGTAATGAAACTCAAACGATGAAAAATATTTTTATACACTATCTAAAATAAAATTTTAAAAAAATACTTAAAAATTCTTTTAAGGTATCCGACTATGTTCGGAACCGTGATTTTGCAAAAGCGTATAAACGAATAGTATTTATGATATTTAGTGTCACTTCGATTAGAAAATGAATATAAAATTGTTTTAAGAATAGTATTACATTAAAAATTTATTTAAGTGCAATATTATTAAAAAAAAATGAACATAGAATGATCAATTTTCTAAATGTTCTCCTTTTATGAAAAATGCTTCTATTATAATAATATTTTGCTTGTATATAGCTCAGACCTCTGTACAGAGGCTCAACTAGAATTTTTGAACTATATAACTTAGAAGTGGGTTTATCCATGTTTTACAACAGAGGGGAGAAATTTTAAAGAAAAAACGCCGATAATTATTTCAATTGGTTGTAATTCTGAAAATAATGTGAATTTTTCAAAAAAAACATAGTTCAGACTCTCTGGAGAAGTCTTTACTTTATATAAGCACACAAAATATTATTTTACAAGCATTTTTTTATAAAATGTGAACATTTTGAAAAAAAGGTTATTCTAAGTTAATTTTTTGCCAAAATATTGTATTTAAATAGTATTTTTTGTCAAAATGTCCTTAATGTATTCTAATTACATGCATTTTCTAAATCTAACATGTATTCTATTACATGTATTCTAATCTAAGTGACACTAAATATAAAAATTATCCATTTATGCGGTTTTTTAAAATCACGGTTCCGAACGTTGTAGGATACCTTAATCTATGCCCCTACCCTTAAATAAAAACTCAAATACAAACTTAAATAAAAACTTTAAAAAAAATTTAATGACAAAAGAAATGCTATTCGTCATTTCTTAATTATAGTTATCTAATAAAATAACTCCCCCACGATTTCATTACTTTTCAAAAACTCGTTTCAAGTGTAACACTTTCGATTATACTTGATTGGATTATATTTTTTTCTATTAACATCGCATACTAAAGCAACACAATGGCTTTTGGTGACGTTCCTCGTCATTTTTAACCTCACTTAAGTGACAAGGATGACATCAGAGCTGGCAACCCTCCCTCCAAACTTCCATTCCACTCCAGCGTGAGGACTTGGGGCTTCGATAGATTTAAAATGCTTTCACCCTTCTACAGGGCGGGTCTTCAACGGAAGCACTGATACTTTTTCAATGATCAAAGCAAGTGTTTAAGTCTACCTGCAGATGAAAACGCCCAGGAGGACCCGCAATCTCCCTGGTCTCGAATAGGAGTGATGAGATTCCGCCATTTTTGGCGAGAATCGAATGACGCCGGCAGAGGTCCGTTCGTGATCTGGTGGATTTCGGTCATCTCCATTGTCTGCAAGAGAAACAATTTAGTATTTCACAAATTTTAGCAATAATCATTGAGATTTTCAAGCAACGTGTCATAAGATAAATAAAATTATAAATTTTTCCTATCTCTGCACAAATTGGCCCCCCCCATCCTATTTTTCAATCATGTTGATATATCACTAGCATTGTATGAAGCTTCCATGAGCTATTTATGAGATATATTAAGGGGACACAGTACGATTTAATTCACCAAAATCTTTCAAAAAATCAAATCTAATTTTTTTTTAGCCTAAATTATTCTTTATATACTTTTCTATAACATCACAAAATTTGAAAGCTCTAAACTTAAAAAACACAGAATTAGGATAGCTTTTACGTTCGTTTTTATTCACATCCCTTTAACGAATCAAACTTTAAAAGCTTACTTATTTCAGAATGATAAAATAATTAGTTTTTCTTCATTTAAAGTGCTAAGACTATTTTTCTATTGTGCCTTAATGCTTTGAATTTTAACCTATTGCCAATAGCACATGCAACAAAAGTTGATGTTCATTTTTAATTCAAAGCAACACTTATTTTTTTTAAAAAAATAATTGAATTCAGAATTTATACATTTTTTAAGGAATTTTCAATAAGCATTCATTAAAAGTATTGTACGAATACCAACCATGTTATCGCAAAACCCATACCAATTTTTCTTGCACATACTTGTACTTTTTGTTGACGTACTTGTAAATCAAATTTCATGCGTGTGCGTAAATTTTTGTCTGAGAAGTAGCATTTTAAAATCACTTCACAAATTTTAAGTTTTTTTCCATAAAAAAAAAATTAAATGGCTCGCTTTTTATGAAATTTTGAGCATAAAATCTGTTTTACATAGTATACACACATAGGAGGCAACCAAAAAAATTTTGAAAATCCTTAAATTAAAATTTTTTGCATAAATCGTACGATGTCCCCTTAAAAAAAATATACAACATTTATTCATAAGAAATATTCAGATGAAATGGTTTTACTTTTCCTTCAAATCAGTCCTATTGAGCATCTCGCACACTTCTACCAATGCTTCTGTCATTTGGGGTCGTGGGTAGCTTAATGGTTAGAGCCTCGAACTCCAGAACCAGAAGGTCTGGGTTCGATGCCTGATGTCACCAATTACCCTCCAAGTACACACGGAGTACGTGCTTAATAAATCAGTGGGTTCGAAAGTCTTGTGGGTGGTCGCAGCAGAAATCACGGGCGCAGGAGGCTGGAGAATATTTCCCTCCTCTCCAGTTCTATGCCTAAATTGTGGAGGTGGAGATAAATGTGGTCGCCATCTGTCGTAAAGTAGTCCAACCTCTGTCTCAGGCTCTGGAAACTTTCATTTTTTCCCTTCGTGAAGGACACGACAACAACATTCTGTCATTTCAAGAAGCAGCGCCGGAAAAAATTCAGTTCTTACGCGCGTATTATACTGCTGACCAATTTCCTCAAATAAAATTACATCACCAAATGCAGAAAAATGACCCACTAATATTGGAACACTATAATAAAAACGATGACGGCGTTTGGCGACATATTTTGAATTGACAACGTTTCCTTTATTTGGTCAGATTGGTCAACGCCTTAATACATTAAGTACCGAAAATTCTTTTGTGATGTCCCATTCCATCTCATCTCTGGACTGAATTCTGTTCTTTTCCCCCCTGTTGGTCTTCTGGTCCCTAGTATCATTGTTCAAGTTTTCTGTTACCACTTACACTTATTGGTGGTTTGCTGGTTACTGACAGTTTCTGCAGGCAGGAAAAATTAATATGTGTCCTTGAAAATTGGCAAAAAATACGTGCACTTCATTTCCTAACTCAAGATAAATGTTTCACTTAAAATGCATTTTTAACACTTTACATGAAAAATGAATAGTACATTCTATAACTATATACTCAATAACAAGAAAATATTTCAAATTCCGAGTGATTTCCGTATTTTAAAACTTCTACGCATTTGCAATTAGCGCTCTCCTGGGAAAACACAAACAATGGAATTGTGGGATGTCAGAAGAGATTTCTATCATCTAATATAATTTGCTCTGCTTTGCCTTGTAGCGAATAGTGCGTAAGAAGTCTCAAAAGGTAATTCTTAAAACGCGAAGAATAATGGTATCAAATTTTGAATGAAATGAATTTTTCAAATTTTCTAACTTTTATGCAAATAATTATACCTTGTATGCATACGTAATAATGCATACAAATTAATGTAAAAGAATATCTTGTGTCATGTAAAAAGAATCTGGAACTCCGTCATCAACGATGTTCACAATTGCCTTTCAAAAGTTATTTTTAATTTGCATACTGGAATCCCAGAAAAAATTAAACACACACACACACACAATAACGGCAATTATTCTAAAAAGGTTTACTATTCTTTTGTGACACTCAGAACTTCAGCTCGTTTTTTGAAACCAAATTTAGTTGTTTTGCAAAAACGTATGAAAATGGCTATAAAATTATCCTTTTGTAAATTTTCATTTCAAAAATTATTCATATCTAAAGTAAAATAAAATACAAAACTGATCAAGAGCTCATTTCGAAACATGAATTTTTAGACTATATTTTACATCAATTTATAAATCTAAATGGTAATTATATATCTAAAAACAAGTAGTATTAAAAAATTTTAAGTCAATTCCTTCTCAGATCAACAAAGAAAATTTTTATTTTAGCTACTTTTTATTAAATAGTTACAATTAATATAAATATGTATATACATATGACAGAATCACAGCATTAAGTGGTAATTTATTTTTATTAATTATTAGTAAAGTACCGTATTGTCACCCAAAACACACAATCGTGTATATAAAACTTCAGTTCAACTGAATGCTTTAAAATGTGAGAAAAAAAATCTTTTCAAGTTTTGACCCAAGTCGCTAAAAATGAAACCAACGTGGCTGTATCTGTAATTCTTTAAATAATTAGTTTAAGTCAATTCATTTTAATTATAAAATTATCGTATTTTTACCCAAAACAATAGTGTATAGAAAATTGCAGCTCAAGCGAGCGCTTTAAAATGTGAGAAAAAAAACACCTTTTCATGTTTTGACACAAGTCGCCAAAAATGATGCCAACGTGGCTGTATTTGTAATTCTTTGAATAATTAGTTTTAATCAATTAATTTTTATTGATTATAATTAAATTATTGTAATGTCATCCGAAATAATCATATGTCTAAAAATTCAGCTCAATGGAGTGCTTTAAAATGTATTTTATGAACGATTGAAAATTTCCCAAACATAAAATAAATAGAAAGTGTGAGCTAATAGTAGGAATTGAACACAATAATGATAAATAAGATAAAGTTGTGTACCATTGCCATGATTAAAAAAAAATTACATAGATTGAAATTTCACTCTTTAGCGGTGGAAAAAGATCAATATGAATCATACCGGACGGAGAGGTTTGAATGTACCAAGGCGATATTGGATGCCTTCTTCTAGTGTCTTTCCCCAAAGGAACGAATAGTTGCTGGCTTTCCATCTGGGATTTGAAAAAATTATGTCATCGTTAATATTTAAACAACCATACTCCAAATTTAAAAATTCAAAAAGAGCAATCTAATGCATAGAGTGAGTTATTTTATATTTTGATATTCCAAGAAGGAAAGGATTATGATATGAAATTTTTTTTACCCTTGTCTAGCGTCGTTAATACCAGTCAGGAGTTCTTGTCTCACAAGACAGACGTTTTGTTCGCACTCGAATTCAAACTTGGCTGTCCCCTTGATGCGGCAAGTGCTGTCGAAATGAAAAAAAAGAAGTTTAATTTCTATTGAATACAATTCTAAAGTATAGTCAGAACAATACAAAAAAAATCTGCTTTTACCATTAATAAGCTCAATGTAAAGTTTAAATAACAAAATTTTATTATGCTCAAAAGGCGAAAAAGAAATAAAAACATCCATATAGGCCATTAATTTAAATTAATTATTAAATAACATCTTATTTTGGAGCTACATGGGGGCTATTGGCAGCATAACACGCAGTTTGGAGCCTTTTGTCAAACGATAATACCTTAACTGGCACTCCATTTAAACTTCCATACCATGCCAACGTGAGGGCTTTCATCCTCGATAAATTTAAAGTGTATCAACTCCTCTATAAACGAGGTACCTGGCCTATTAACTACTGAGTGTTAATTGACGTCGCACTCAAAAGCTACACAAGTTGACCTCGTAATTTTGAACCGAGGTCAAGTGACGAGGACATGACATGAGAGGGCAACCCCACTCTCCTAACTTCCATACTACGCCCACGTGAGATTTAGCATGTGCCTCGACAGATTAACTACCATCAGTCCCTAAATCCGGCGGGTCTTCAATGACTTTAGGATTCGAACCCACGACGTGATGACCATGACCAATAGACTACAGCAGCCACTATGCATTTATCGGAATGGAGTTCGGTTGTCGAGACACCTTTTACATCTTGAAAGATAATCTATGTGACAAAATTGCTCAACCAAATAATTTGGGTTGGTTTCATGTAACATCATTATATATAATGTTACAGTAGGGCTAATAGTGACAGAATCGATAACTCATCAGTCCGCGACGATAATCACAATATCTGAGTAGTATCTTCTTGGCCTTAACTACTCACCACCTTAACACTAGACATCATAATCAACAAGACTATCAACTGATGTAAACAGGACTCGAACTCACAACTACGATGAATAAGTTACCATGGATGACGAGTGAGTACCGTAAAATCCGGCGTAAAAAGCGCACTTTGAACACAAAAAATAAGATCGAAATTTCAGGGTGCGCGTTATTTTTAAAGCTATCCTTTTTATACACGGCGTATAACGCGCACCCTGAAATTTCGATCTTATTTTTTGTGTTCAAAGTGCGCGTTATACGCCGTGTATAAAAAGGATAGCTTTAAAAATAACTAAAGAGATGAGCATAAAAAAATTACTTCTACTTGTATCGAAACACTGTTTAAAGGAAACGACTTGCCTTATGAACTAAAAGAGTTTATGGTGATAATTATATCCCGATGATTAAAATATATTAAAAATGAAATAAATTTACATCCATTTCAGAAGGTGAAAATATTGAACATCTTAATTCCGCTCTCACTCCGTTATTATACACTCGCTTCCAAAAGTTAAGCACGAAGATGTAAAATGCAAAAAAAATTAACAAATACTGCTTTGATTGACACAAAATTTGGCAGTATAGTAGCATATATATTTATACATAAAACAAAATCAATAATTATATACAGAAATGAAAACAATATTAAATTTTTGTAAGTTATCAGATAATGTCATACTGGAGACTTAAACTGAATTATGTATAAAGTGAAAATAAACAGCATAAAATGAAAAAAAGGACATTAATAGGGTATGTGATCCCCTCCTCATCTGTATGCAAAGTTTACACCTTCTGACCATGCTTTCAATTAGGTGGTCAACCACCGCAGAATTAAGCAATCGCCATTCTTCTTGTAGAGAAGTTTCCAGCTCAATAAGAGTGGCTGGAGGTGGGAAACGTGAAGATACAGCATGGCCGAGAGCATCCCAAAGATTTTCAATGGGATTAAGGTCAGGCAAATAGGTTGGCCACGCCATACGCGCAATCCTTTCACTCTCCAGGTAGTCATCGACGATGTCAGCTCTATGGGGAAGTGCGTTATCGTCCATTAAAACAAAAGTAGTACCAAATGCTGCAGCGTACAATCTCACAATGGGTTCCTGGACTTCATCTCGATACCGGATTGCCGTCACAGAACACCGTTTAAAGATGTGCAGGTCGGTGCGGTATCCTAATGAAATCCCTGCCCACACCATGATGCTTCCGCGTCGGAATCCGTGATGTTCCGTGATGTTTTGGGGCTGATTGCGTGTTCCTTGTTAACGCCATATCCTTATACGCTTATCATCTGGCTCCAGAGCAAATCTTGACTCATCAGTAAACATGACATGGCTCCAGTCAGCCACAGTCCAATTGCCATGTTCCCGGCACCACTTTAATCATGCCCCTCTTGATTGGACGGATAGAGGAACACAAACTCGAGGTACCTGGTCATACAGTCCATTCATATGTAATCTTCGGCGTACAGTAACTGCAGATATAGCCTTACCAATGGATGCTGTAACCATAGATGTCACACGTATGGAGGTCACTCTGCGATTCCGCTTGGCTACAATAGCAATATATCGATCTTTCGCGGGGGTTGTAACCCTTGGGTGACCGCTTTCGGACAACTGTCTGTGTGGTTTGGAATTGTTTCCATAAACATGAAATTACAGAATGATGAACGCCGAAGAAAAGAGCAACATCTGTGATCGACTGTCCTGCTTCAATGTGCCCCACAGCACGTCAGCGCTCAGAATCTTCCATTCGTTTTCTGGAAGTCATAGAAACACGTATGTCTTAAAAACAAATTGTAAAAAGTTTTAAACGCCTTCTATCAGCACTTACACACAATCAACTTCTGTAACCCTTCATCAAGCTGGCTTCTTATAAAACTGCCCTTTTTGCATATTTCTTGACATGAAAGCACGATTGGATGTTACCTAACATATTTGCATACTTCCATCTGCCTCTGCAGTGAATTGCATCCTCTTCAATTCTGATTGGCTTCCGGAAATTAGCATTTTCCTCTCCGTGTTTAACTTTTGGAAGTGAGTGTATTTTTATTTCCTTAGCTGGTTCTACATGTTCTAAGGCAAACTCATTAAATCCATCATATATTTTTTTTCATTGCCAGATACGATGAAAGACTACTAATCTGAACTTAAAAATATAGACAAATTATTTCTCTGACAATTAGCACTAAATACACTACTCCCAACGAAGTTCTCGTTGAAAGAGTAATAACATATCTAAGCTCATCTGCCTTCCATCAGCTCCTGTTACTACAAATTGCAGTTCTAGAAGTATACTATTTTTTTCAAAAGTCTGGGATAATACTTCGAATAAATGACTAAAACATAAAAGCAATGTATACAAACATTTCAGATTTCTTCGTAAAAAAGGGGTTGCGCGTTATACGGCGATTATATCTAAAAATTTAAAAAATCAGCTTGAAAGCATAGGTGAGCGTTATACGCCGAATTTTACGGTAAGTTATATTAACGTCGCACTATGAATCTACACAAGTTCTATTTTTCGTCCTACCTCGTAATTTTGAATTTCGATGAAGTGACGAGGACAACAAATAAACTAGCACTCCCATCTTCTAACTACCACGCCACACCAAAGGAAGGACATTGGGCCTCGACAGAACGTGCATAGGAACGGTGGGTGTTAAAGGGGTAGTAAAATAATGAGCTCATAGTAAATAAATTAACTATGAATTCAATTCAGATTATATTATCTCATTTTCTTGTTTGAGTCAAACATTAATGTACTAATAGTTTCTTTTTACGTTCCGAGATATCATAAAGAGATCGAGAAATTTTAATAATAAGGGAATTAAACTCTTTTAACTGGTAAAAATACAAATTTTTAAAAATATTGATTCTAATTTTCTGTCTATAAAAGCAAATTCTCCAGTAATAAATACCAACTTTAATTTCCTCGAGCATTAAAATAATTATTATCACTATGAAACTAAAATATATTTTTCGTTAAATATCATTAAAAAAAAGACACATGATAAGGAATAACAAATTATAAATAAGTTTTTCTAGATGTATTTTTTACCAGACGACCTTCTAAAAAGAACATTCTATGTTTAAAAAAAGTCATTAATGGAATATTATCCATTCAAAACAAACTGATAAATATTGATAACTAATGCACTAAAAAAAGTATGTCATTCCATTCTGAAAATATATATGACTTCATACATATAAAGCAAGGTGAAATTATTCTCCGTGGGGTGGGGAGGCACTGATAAGCAGCGTCTGGCCATCTTCACGTGAATCGAATTTCAAAACAAGATGATCATCGAGAGGAAATACTACTTCCTGCGCAATAACGTCGCGAGGTCAAGCAGAATACGACCATCATCGCTCCGGAATCTGGATGCTATTCATAATGAGGTCACTCGATTGGCATGTCCTCACGATAAAGTAAAAATAAAATGTTAGAAAGTTTCCTTCCTTTTGAATGGCAACGCTCACAAGCAGGTGAGATAAGATAGCTTAGAAGTAAATTTTCGTTCGCAATCAACTAACTACCAGTGTATTTGCTTTGTTATCCACACACATATCGCTAAGAAAGTATTAATTTCACTCCGAAACATGTGCAAGTTGTTTTCTCTGCCATTACGTTTAGCGGGGAGGAAAACGGTTTTTACAGATTATAAAGTGCTTGTTTATAAAAAATATGTCCTCTTTTTTGCAACTGAAAAGATTATCAAATTTAATTAAGACTTTATTTAGGTTTAAAATATTTTTTTTTAAAAAAAATAATAGCAGAGAGAAATTTCTTTTTTGAATAATTTTTAAATATAATCATAAAACCTCTAAAAACGTACGTATCTACATCATTCTAAAAAAAGTTAAATTGAAGAGAATGTGCTTGATATGTGATCTTCAGTTTACGAGATTTACAACAACAAAAATAATGAAATAATGTGAATGATGAATATTCAAAAATAATACATGAAAAATTTAGATGTATTTTCAGTAATAAAAAAAATTCGAATTAAGATTAAAAGTAGATGGATAACTTATCCATGATAAGTTATAAATTAAAAACATAATTTAAGATCATGTAGAAGATATTTTTACAAATTAGAGAAAAAAAAAAAATCAATAATGTATATATAACTACATTTATTTATGACAATATTAAAAAAAACCAAGAAACTTATAAGAATAACATGTTAAAGAAATTTTTAAGGTAACTTTTACACTAATTTCATATTTTTAATTAATAAACATGGACTTTTTTTTGACATTATATTTATTTTGAAGCTATTAAACAGTAATGCATAAGGTATTCCTCAAAAAAAGTTACATACTTATAATATAAAATATGGATAACCTCATATTTATTTATTTCAAAACAAAAATGAAATTTTCTTCATTAAAACAATCATATTTTTAAATTGCATTTTCAAAAAAAGAAAGTTTAATAAAGAGGCTTAAAAATTTTCGAACAATTACTTTTATTCCATATGTATTTGCTTTATAAAGAAAGGAGTAAATTGGTCCAGGCAGTATTTACGCCAGCTAGCAAAGTTCAAATAAAAAATTGCGAGATGTTTATTCTTCCATCAAAAATATATTTTTTTTTATCAGCGTTTGGTATGAAACTTCTTTAAGGTATCCGACTACGTTCGAAACCGTGATTTTGCAAAAGCGTATAAATGGATAATATTTATGATATTTAGTGTCACTTAGATTAGAAAATGTATATAAAATTGTTTTAAGAATAGTATTACAATAAAAAATCGTTTAAATACAATAGTTTGACAAAAAATGAACATAGAATGACCCATTTTCAAAATATTCTCCTTTTGTGAAAAATGCTTCTATTATAATAATATTTTGCCTTTATATAGCTCAGACCTCTATACAGAGGCTCAACTAGAGAATTTTTGAAATATATAACTTAGAAGTGGGTTTTATTCATGTCTTACGACAACAGAGAAGAGAAACTTTAAGAAAGAAAACGCCGATAATTATTTCAAAGGGTTGTAACTCTGAAAATAATGTGAATTTTTCAAAAATCATAGTTGAGCATCTCTACAGAGGTCTGAGCTATATACAGGCAAAATATTATTATAATAGAAACATTTTTCATAAAAGGAGAACATTTTGTAAAAAGGTTATTCTAAGTTAATTTTTTGCCGACATATTGCGTTTAAATATTTTTTTTTTGTCAAAATGTCCTTAAAACAATTTTATACATGTATTCTAATCTGTCACTAAATATCATAAAAATTATACATTTATGCGTCTTTTTAGAATCACGGTTCCGAACATAGTCGGATACCTTAAAAGAATGTAAAGTCATTTTAATATGGTATTCACATACCCATTATACATAAGGTAATAAATGAAAAAATTTCCCATTTATTTATTCTTTTAATTTTTAAATAAATAAGGTAAAAATATTTTTACCATATTCAGGTATCCAGGTGTATTGATTCATTTTTTAACTTTCATTCTATTTTTAGCCTACTTTTAAATAGCAAAACAGCTGTAGTGCTAATTCTTTGTAACTATCCAAACAGTTTTTTTCTTTGTAGTGCACAGAATTTCTTCAGCTTGGAACGGAATCTTATAAATTTGATGGAAAATGTGTTTATAAAGCAAAGCAATAAATAAAATTTTTTTTCAATTACTACAACACCATATACTATGTTTTGTATATTTAACTTTGGGATAGTTCTACAGCTGGCTCGTGCTGAAAGACGCTTCTTCCCTCCTGCATCGGAATCTCAATATGTTTCTGGTAAGTGAGCTTGTGTGTGGTATGAGCCTTTTGCCGTTCTTGTCACACTTAAGAAATAATTGATTATTCATGAACTATTGGTTATGCTCTTGTTTACATTCCACATGGATGCTTAAGTCATCAAAAACATTAATTGTTTGTGTCAGTCAAATATACAGCCTAAACTTGAGTATGCCCTACTAATATTAAAGCCGACCGAAAAAATTCGTTTTGCCTGCCTTGCTCCTAATTATAAATTTTAAAACAGAAAACCAAAATTCTTTTAAATATATATATTATATTTCATTCACGAAATGGAATTAAAAGTTTTGAAAATTTGAGATATTTCGTTATTTTTTGTCACTTTTTTAATCCCTACAATTAGTTCCCACTCTCCCTATATGTATATCTTGTTTAAATATTCAATCGTTAATAAAATACTTTTTATTCATCCACTGTAGTTCAAATACAATTTTTTAAATTTGTAGTGGATGACACTTGATGTTAATACAGTTTTTTCAAATTATTTTTCATTAATTAAATTCTATTTTTTAATTTTAAATTTATTCTGCGTTATTTCTAACGAAGTTAGAATAAGCTGCAACAGATGGCGCCACGCTAGTTCAAATATATTTTTTGAACTTGTAGTTGAAGGACACTTGATAACATTTTTTTTCAAATATTAATTCATTTATTAAATTTAATTAACTAAAATAAAATGTTTCTTTGTTGACCTAAGTAGAAATTGACTTGAATTTTTTTTTATGTTACTTGTTAATTATTTAGCTTACCAATATCGTAGCATTATTGTTCTAAATGTAATGTATGTAATATCTGTAAGTTGAAAATATTTATTGTTCGTGTAAAAAAAAACAAAATATTTCCAAAAAGCACATTTTTTAAAAGCTGTTAGCGGTAGAACGCTGTGTCAAACTTAAGACAGAAGCATTTCGATAAGGATGTGGGGCTGAAGCAAGAGAAATCATCATTACGACGATTATTCATTCAAAATCAATATCCAATTTTTCAGAGAAATCTTACTTTAAAGTAATTTATTTGAATAAAACATTAGATAACTTTATAAGCTATGCTGAATAATACACTGATATTTTTAAGGAAAAAATTTTATGTTCCTTTCAAATATTTTATTTTGAAAGAATTCAAGATATTTTAATAAACGAGCAAAATACTTAAAAAATCATTAGGCAAGTTAAATAGAATTAATTTTCTAAGGCAATTGATGATTATTGTCATCGTTAAATACAATAAATTGCAAAAGTTGATTTTTTTGTGAAACTGACTAAATTTAATTAACTTATAATAATAATAATAATTTAAATAAACATAACCAAAAGGTAATATAAACTTGAAAGGAAAAAGTCCATTGTGTCATTTATGATTTGTATTCATATTTTAGACTAAGAATTAGCATTAAAATTAAGTCAAACAATTTAATGTTTAAATAGTCATACAAGCCCTTCTTTAAGTGATTCTTTAAAATTATTCTGCTCTATATAAATATGAATGGTTTATCAGAGTATTGAATATGCTTCGAAAAAAAACTCAACATTAATTTTCTCATGAAAATAAAAACAAATCTTAGATATACACTTTCCCTATGGGCTCGGCAGCGTGGGAAAATCATTCGCGATTTAAGAACACCTGCTAAAAAAGGTCAAAAAGATCGAGGGGTTCCCATCTAATTATGCAAGAAAACTATTACCGCTTAAAAATAAAAAAAATTTCTATAAAATTAGATACTTAGCCGGCTGTTAAAACTTACTTCTTATAAATTTGAAAATATAAGTTTCTATATACGCTTGCGCGCGTTCTCTCTCTCTCATTATTTTTGAAAATTACAACTACCTTGACTTAAAAGTTGTATCTTCAAAAGACAAATTAGTACTGTTTAGCGACCTGTATGTACGACAAAAACAAAAAACTTTAGTTCTATCTAACAAAATTCTTGTTAATAGTATAATCTATATATATAAAAATGAATGTGTGTCTGTCTGTACTCGATAGATTCAAAAACCATACATCCAATCGCCGTGAAAATTGGGGAAATTATTAGATATACCCCCGGGAAGGTTTTTGAATTTTTTTTTTAAATCAGAGATGAGGTTTTAGGTACTCCCGAACAAATATCCCAAAAATATCAAAATAACATTTAATCTATTTCTATAAAGCAGAAAAGCGTCTCACTCACTGAATAATAATATCTCCGGAACCATTAAACCTACAGACTTGAAATTTGGTAGGCAGGTTCCTTTCACGGAGTAGACTTCAGCTAAGAATAGATTTCGCAAAGATCGAACCCCAAAGGGCGTTACGGTGGTTTAAGGGGCGTTATACATAATTAGTTCCATTATTAAACTATTAGATGTACTGTCTTGAAACTTGGTACACAGACTCCTTTCAAAGAGAGTAGAGATCTCCTACAAAATGAGTTGTGAAAATCAAATCCCTAAGGGGCGTTATACATAATTATTTCCATTTTTAGATTATTAAACTTGAGGTCTTGAAATTTGGTGTGCAGATACCTTTCATGGCGTAGAGATCCACTACAGAATGGGTTTTTGAGAAAACTGAACTCCTAAGTGGCGTTGCGGGGGCCAAAGGGGCGTTCTACTTAATTATTTCAATTTTTAAACTATTGGACGTACAGTCTTGAAATTTGGTAAGAGTATTCTTTTCATAGAGTAGAGATCCGCTACAAAATGGGTTTGTGAAAATCAAATTCCAAGGGGCACTGTGGGGACCTAATGGGCGTTATACCTAATTATTTCCATTTTTAAACTATTAGACTTACAGTCTTGAAATTTGTTACGCAGATACATTTCATGACGTAGAGATCCGCTACAAAATAGGGTTTTGAGAAAATTGACTTCCAAGTGGGGTTTCAGGGGCCCAAAGGGGCGTTCTACGTAATTATTTCAATTTTTAAACTATTAGACGTACAGCACTGAAATTTGGGTAAGCGGACTCTCCTTTCATAGAATGGAGATCCACTAGAAAATGAGTTTTGAGGAAACTGAATCTCAAGTGGCGTTGGGGAGACTTAAGGGGCGTTATAGATAATCATTTCCATTTTTAAATTATTTGACGGACAGTCTTGAAATTTCGTAAGTGGATTCCTTTCCTGGAGTAGAGTTCCGCTACAAAATGGGTTTTGTGAAAATCGACCCCCAAGTGGCGTTGCGGAGAATTAAGGGGCGTTATAGGTAATTATCTCCTTTTTTAAACTATTAGACGTGAAATCTTGCAATTGAGTAAGCAGATTCCTTCAATGAGTAGAAATGCGATATAAAATGGGTTTTGCGAAAATCGCTTCTTAAGTAGCGTTGCGGGGGCTTAAGGGGCGTTACAGATAATTATTTCCATTTTTAAACTTTTAGTCGTACAGTCTTGAAATTTGATAAGCAGATTCCTTTTATGGAGTAGAGATCCGCTACAAACTAGGTTTGGGGGAAAATTGACCCCCAAGAGGCACTGACGAGGATTAAGGGGCGTAACAGGTAAATATTTCCGTTTTTCAACTATTAGACCCATCTGCTTGAAAATTAGAAGGTATGTTCCTTTCAAGGAAAAGAGTTCCTCTAACAAAGAGTTTTGCGAAAACCGACTCCCCCCCCCCCCGGAAAGAGTGGGGTTGCGAGGGGTTAAGGAAAGTTATGGAAAAAATTCCTGTTTTTGAATTTAAACCATTTACTTGAAATTGGTTGAGCACGTTTCTTTAGTTGAATAGAGTTCCACTAGAGTGGATTTTACGGAAATCAACTCCAGGGGGAAGCGGGAGGGGGGGGGTTATTGGGGCGTATTAATAGACAAAATTCCCGTTTTCGAACTACTAGGACTGTAATAATAAAATTTGGTTTGCATGTTTCTTTTGTTGAATTGAAATCCGCTAAAAATACTCTCAACGGGGTTACTAGGTTGATGAGTACTAAGTATTGATGATAAAAATTCCATTTTTGCTCTATTAGATTTAGACTTGAAATTTAACACGCATGTTTATTTTATGGAGTACAGATCCATTGAAAGTTGCTTTGGCGGAAATCCACTTGATTATTGGGTTAAGTGAGCGCAAAAAATCTTTCTACTTCTATTTTAGATATTAATTGAGATTATAATATCTATCATTTTTATATCAAGAGGCGAGAGTTACAGCTATAAATATATTTTTCAATACAATCAAATTCTTATAATGCTAGATATTAATAATTTATAAATATGTACACAGTATGTATTTATACAACATCGTGAAACACCCAGTGAAGCTGGTGGGTAACGGCTAGTTCCCGATAAATGGGCTGGATACATGGCCAAGGCCACATATTACGAGGCAATCAGTTTATGCCCTAATTGTTACCAAATTTTGCTTTCTATAAAAAAATTCTTTGTGATATACTTAATTTTCAATATTATTATAAATAAGTAAATTATAATTATTACGATATTGATTCAAAAATGCCTACATAATGAAAAAAAAAGATTTTTTGAAAAAAAATCAAGAATTACAATGCTAGAACATTTAATAATTATCTAATTTGAAATTGCATTTAAATTTTACAAATACGAGGCTGATGTCGACTTTAACTTCGACGGAAAACACCCGATTGCCTTTACCACGTGATTGTTATCAATTGATCCTATTACGGCAAAATGTTTTTCGATTTTCTTACAAGAAATTAATCCAAGGGGAATAAAGGAAATTTTCTGGATTAATGAGGTTTCTTAATAGAACTAAGCGATTTTCCCAAATTTGGTTCTAGTTTCTCTTTGCCTTTTTTTCTTCATCTAGTGGATGTTTTTAGCATTTTCTTGAAATAAGAGAGTTGACAAAAAAGTATTTTTTAAAAAAAAAAACTGTACTTACAAAAAAAATAATAATAACAGATTAAACAAATGAAAAGAAAGACATCTCATAAATTTGAGCCATAATCAAATGACGAGGTTAGTAATTGAACTGCCCTTTGCGATTTTGAATTCTAACATCTAATTTCTATATGCGAAATTTTGCAGTTTTACTCACTAGGAGGGTTACGTTTACATAATCACGGTTATAAAGAATCAAATATTGATGATAAAATTTGAAAAGTGATAACTGATTAATTTAAAGGTAGCCCTTTCAGGAACTTTTATAAAACGCATAACTCCATTCTCACATAGGTTTTTTCCATTCTTAATAACAATGCCCAAACCATGCATTTTAACTTCAAGTAATTTCCCACGAAATTACACACGCTATAATTCCAAGAAGCAAATAAGACGAAACTGGATCCCATTTGAGCCTTCGCGACGTATTCTATTAATGCCATGTTAAAAAATCTCGAATAATTGAGATTATCCCGCGTATAATTAGCTCTAAAGAGAACAATTGTTTTCTCAACCGCCCCAACAGGCATGGTGCCAGGGTGTTAAAAGAGTGTGTCCTGAGCTAATGTCTGTCAAACGCTCCGACGCTTGACCACACAGACACCCACTCCAATCTAGGAAATGCGGAAGGGTTGTAAATCCATCATAGCATCAAATGGAATTCATTTGTACTTGACCCCTCTCTTTAAGAGGTGAAGGATGCGTTTATGCAAAAGCAAAAAATCCACTGTGCCAATTGTTCGGGGCTTGTATTTAACTGGTGTACGATGAGGCATAGACAAAAATTTTAAAGATTACATTTATCCATATATTTTTTTAAATTTTTGAAAAATCTTAAAGAAGTTTCAACTTGGGAAAAAATATTTAAGAGAAAAGTTTTTCATTCAGATGATGATTTAGAACAGAGGTTCCCAAACTTTTTTTTGTCTCATAAACCCCTTGCCATGTTTTTCGGTTTGGGGTAGAGACCCCTGCTTATCTAATATTGAATTTTCAAAAATTTAACAATTTAAAAATGTTTTTTTGACAGCTGGTATAGAGCTATTTACTTTAAACGATTTAAATTTCTAACTGAAGTGAAGTATGGTGCTTAAAACTTAAGAAAAGCGTGTTAATTAATTTAAAATTTAATTAATACATAAAATAACTGAGCAAAAAAAAACAAAGGCTTTTAAAGGGAGGAGTAAATCTGGTGCTTCAATAACAATTTTTCAGCATTTGGAATCAATCACGTCAGGTTGAACCCTAAATTTCCTCGGTTAGTAGTATCCATACCTTATTTCCTCCCTTTCTTTTTTTGTTTCGGAGATTGGCCCCCTCAGGGGGCTCACCTTCTTTAGGTTCTTTATGTGGGTACGGGTGTCACAATCCCGAGGTACCCTCTCTCTCTAGTGATCTTTTCCTTTTCCCAAGGGGTTTACTATCTTTGGTAAACACGGGTGTCACGACCCCGGGGTACCCCAGTGATCCTTCCCTATTTTCGACCCTCAATCTTGTCATCCGGTTTCTTCTTTTCCCGTCCAGACCACAGACCTATGAATGTTTGGCGCAGTATAGCAAAAACTGGCTCTTGTACCATAAAACACCAAACTCAACTCAACTCAACTCATTCGGAGATTGGCAACCGTGCACTCCTTCTCACTAGGAAAAGTAATTAAAATTTTTCTCACGATATTCCATAATTCGTGATAAATAACAGGCATGTCTTTTTAATGCCCAAATTGCGGACATGGTCCTTGTTTTAATAAAATTTACACTGTCGCCTTGTAACTGCAAATTAACCTCATTAAAATTAGTAAATAAATAAAATCTGATTTTTCCACTTGACTAAATTTCCTTTTAAAATTAAAATCATGGTTTGATTTAATGAGAGCCACCATTGTAGACCCCCATTTACACCTCACGGACCTCAAAATTATTTTTTCGCTGATGTGGAACCCTTGCAGGTTGTCATAGACCCCTGGGGGTCTATATAGACCACTTTGGGAATCTCTGAGAACAAACGCTTTTTATGATTTTTTTTTTTACAAAATCTTTTAATACGTTTTTATTTCATTTGTAAAAAGAATATTTAGTAACACAAATTTAATCAATGCTACTTCTTCCGTATCAGGGTTTTATATTAATTAATACAAATAAATATCTGGGAAAAAAGTATAACAGTAGAAATGTTTTGTACGTAAAATTCTTTGGTGTGCTTAGTAACTTTATTTTGTTGATACAATTTTTTCTACTCTTAACATTACTTTCGAGGTCGTGGTAGCTTAGAGATTATAATCTCGAGTTCGTGGCCGGAGTGTCATAAGTTCGATCCTTAGTACCACTGATGAACTGCCGTGTAAAGGGGCTGATGTACGTTAAATTTGTCGTAGCTCCAAGTCCTTCGGTTGGCGCAGAATAATAATTATTTGGACAGAGGGGTGCCAGACAGTGGCGTAGCGTGGGGGGAGGGGTGCAAAAGGGCCATGATCCCGGGTGGGCGGCGGCAAACACCGCAATATTTAGATTCAAAAAATATTTCAAATTCTAAATCACGCCCGCGTGACGAAACTGACGAAAACGAGTGAAAGCTTTAATACACACACAGATGCAGGAATTTTATTAGTCGCTATACAATCGCATTCGTTTTTACGTTACTTAGGTTTCTGGCAACCGGTGCTGTGTGAAAGTCAATAATGCTCAAAATTATTTGCAAACAGAGGGACTAAATATCCATCAATGTTCTCAAATAATACGTGCTTTACAAACCGTATTAGAAGAAAAATGAGAGGAATTCGGGGATGGCGCTTTAAATATAGCTAAAAGTTTATGTGAAGAGCTTGAAATTTCTTTTTAACCCCCAAGACGAAACAGGAGGAAGCATATATTTGGTGAAAGAAGTAAAGACGTTTAGTTATCGTACGAATATGACTTTAGGTGAACAATATTTTCTTCCATAGACGGAGTAAGTGCAGGAATTCGAGAAAGATTCCAACAGTTGCAGAATCTAGAGCAGAAATATGCTTTTTTACGGCCTGAAGCGATATTGAGCATGGACAAACTTAACTTAGATCAAGCTCCTCAAGACATTAATAAAGAAGAATTCCAACTTGAGCGCGTACGTCTACAAGCTTTCCTACCTGCAACAGACTCAGGCTGTAAAAAGGAACTCATTAGGTCCGGCTCTCTGAGTTTATTAAAATATATTATTGAGTCCAAACTTGAAGATGGCTTACCAAACATTGTCATAATGATAATGTTGAGAATTTTTTTTTAACATCTGCCATCAGTAATGCCAGAAGTAAGAGCTTAAATTAATCAAAAATTGTCTCAGATCGATTATGTCCACGTTAAGACTAACAAGTTTAGCTATTCTAGCAATTGAACAAAAACATTCATATTGATATTGACAATTGTATAAAAGGTTTTGCTATGAAAAAAAAAAGTGCATTTTTAATCAATAAAACATTTAAAGGATTTTTTTTTACTTTTACTAATTTTCTAGAATAATTAAAATAGAGAAGCGACAAAAAAAAAAAAATTTCCGGTCGGCTCCAGGCGGCGAAAGCCCACGCTACGCCACTGATGCCAGCTCGGGTGTCGTTCTTTCCCCTCGTGTTGCTTTATAATGCATCTTAAGTATTTGGATTTTATTTTCATATTATTTATAATAAAATATTTATATTATTCATTCCAAGTTTTTCACATTCTTCCTAAAGTTAAGCGAAATTATGATTAAAAAATTAAGAATACTTTTTTAAAAAAAAAATTAGAAGGTAAAAAAAATGTAAATCATACCATGTGTTGCAGTTGATCTTTAGAACATATCCGAGGTTATAGTATCTTCCCTGGTACAGACATTCTGCAAATAAAAAAAAAAGAATGATTTAATTAATAGGCAAGAAAACTTATTTTATAAAAATGTCAAAATATATAAAAAAAGCTTAAAGCCATTAATAATTTTACAGAATACAATCAAATTACAAACTTAACCGTAATGTACAAATTAATTAACCATTTTCAAGTAATATTAAATAAAAAATATGAATTATAATTATAATTCAATTTTTTGCTTCATGTTTTATGGAATTTTACAATGCAAATAGTAGACCAGAAGACATTCAAAAAGTGAAATTGTAAGGATCCTATTTTATCCCACATCATTCTTTATCGCCAACTTGGCGCATTATTATAGTTATACTGGATAGAAGTCCAATACTGAAAAATTAGCTGTAGGGGCAATTTTTTCCGTCCTTTTGCAAAGGTGTAAACTGAATTAAGAGAAACATGAATTACAGAGAAAAACATGATATAAATAAAATAGTATTTTTTAAAAACTTTGAGTTCTTGAAGTAAAAGAATAGATGCTAACTACTACATGAATTGAAAATTCTTCTTTAGTCTTATAATTTTTTTTCTTTTTATTTACGCACGAGCTTAATATAAATAATAATGGAATGGAAATTTATGAAATTTAAGTGGGTTGAGTGAAATTAACGAAAAAATTTTCGAATGATAAAAACAATCGTAGAATTTACTCCGAAAAACAAATCATGGAAGAAAAATAAATGCAAAACTTTAATTAAAGTAGAGTTTTTAATTTTAATTCCGTACACTACAATAAAAGGAAAAGAAAATGTATGCATTTAAAAGATTGAGAACAATTTGTAATGGCTCGACTTTAAATATTTAAACAATAGGGGCTGATGGCGAGCACTTTGATATGCCGACATTCAAGATACCTAATTGTACAAATAGATAAGCGTTTAAAAATGCTTCTCAGAAACCTTAATGACACCATCATTACCTTTAATAATTACGGATGGGATGATATCATGATGCGGAAGAGGAAACTGCGTTCGAAAAGCTTTCAAACTAGAGGGCAGTGGGCAGCTGTGGTGTCTGACCATAATATAGGCCAACTGTTAATTAACACACAAATTCACGAGCGCGTTTACGTAACTATTGAAAGGGTTTACTATATTATTATGCAATAGAACTTCGGTCACCAAAGATGTCTGAGAATATTCCTCTTGGTCAGGGTTTCCCAAACTTTTTTAACCCACGGGTCCCTTTTTAAAGTCAAAACTTTACCAAGTGTAAAAGCTCCATCATTTCTGGATATTTCAGTAACATGCTCCAGTTTTTGTACGGATTCACCTGTTTGGGATCCGAGTTTGTAAACGCGCAAAAGGGTTCAACAGTCAGTCGGAAATATCCAAGTGAATTTTTATTTATTTAAATTTCCATAAAAATAAAAATAGATAAAAAAATTTTCTATTTTTTATTAGACTTTGCGTGGACGTTGTTCAGGGACCTCCAAGTCAATTTTAATTTTCCACGGACCCCATGAGTAATATCGAGGATCCCTGGGGTCCGTAGGGACCACTTTGGGAACCATTGCTATAGATCCTCAAGAAAAGAATTTTAGCACAGAAGTTTCTTTATAATTAAATTCATTTTCTACACATTAATGTGGGCGATGTCCTCTTATAATCCTTAGATCTTATCAAATTTTGCTGTATAATT
>BMAV01003865.1:56966-69064 GCA_019973955.1 Trichonephila inaurata madagascariensis | reverse complement strand
ACTGTCGTTTTTAAAAATTTTAGTTACTAAGCATTGGGAACTATAAGCTATATAATCTATTTTCTAAATTTTTTAATGTAACAAATACATTTAGAAAATAAATGTCTCTTTTTATATCCGATACTTTGTGATATGGTAATAAAAATAATTGTAATTGTCGAATTCCCTGAACTAAAAAAATCCCTGATATTTACTGATAAGAGATCATTTATTATGGTATCTCTTTCTTGTTTTTCATAAAATGTATTTATATTTACATTGTAAATGCAGACTTGGAAAAAAAATCGATTTTTTAGTTCTCGATTTTTTTGTGAATCGATTCATCAGATTACGATTTGAATTGATTTAAAAATCGATTTTTTTCGAAAAGAATCGCCATCTCTAGTGTAGAACTGGCTGCCCGTCGACCGCATGAGACCCACAACAAACATTTTTGCGATCTGACCCTTGCAGCTCTTCCAGTATATCGGCACCAAATGATACATAATAAAATATCAAAGTTTCTCCCAAAATAGGAACGATACTAGCAGAGAAGGGATGCCAATTGCCTTGACGTAAACATTAAAATTTTCTTGTTCTTTCATTTATGTTTATTATAATGTATCACTCGAAATAAAATTACATTTCTGTGAATAGTGATTTTTCTTTGCGGTCTGCCTAAAGTTAATTCTTGTTTGTTTGGTTCAAGTTAGCCTTTGAGAGTTTGAAACCTTTTTTTACAGTATATACCCTCTGATATCCATTGCTCTTGCAAAATATTCATTAAAATATATTGTACTTTAATAATCTTTGCATATGTGATGTGTATCAATACAGGAAGTGTGATTATTCTATGAAATATATAATCTATCTTAGTTTTATAGTACATATCACATACATTATTTTGTTTTTCTGGAGTCAGGTTGTGAACTAACTTACCCATTATTTAGGTGATAGCTTACATAATTTCATTGAACCAAAATATAATTAAAAGGGTTTGATACTTGCTTTATGATTTTGGATTGCAATTTAAAAAAATGTTTGGTATGTCAAAAATATTTAACTGTTTTTCGTTTCGATAAAATAATTTAAATGTTTTTAAATTCTTTCAATGTGATTATTAAAAAGGAACAATCCATATTTATGATTTATAGATAAACTTAAATAAAGTAATACCCTAAAAGTGTCTCGTATAATTCGAAGCCTTGTTTAAAACAATTTGGTGAAACACATTTTTCCTGAAATTCCAGTAAAATAATTAATTTTCTGTTTAATGAAATAGTGTTAAAACTCAAGCTTCGAGGAACAAAGGAAAATTCTTTTTCAGAATCAGAACAATTTTGTTTAAAATTTATTTCATGTTTCTCAATATTCATCTGTTTATTGATTGTTGTTTTTGAGATGTTTCTTTAATTTGGAAATTATTTCTAACTCAGTAAGCTCAGTAATTTTACAACCATTTAAAACAAGTTAAACAGTATTGTCAGTAAATACTAAATGTTTGTTAATTCTTTTCCAAAAAAAAAAAAAAAATGTGTCCTTCCCGGATAATCCATGAAATATTTTATAAAAGCATAAATTTTTCTTCATTTAAAGGTGAAGTTCCTTAAAACTTTTCATTTAATATTAAATAGCATGAATAGGAAATAACAGGAATAGTGACGCATTTCTTAGAGGAATAATAGGTTGCTCATGGGCACTCATTTTCTATTTCTCGTATCAAAATCTTTTTATCGTTGAAATTTAAAAAAAAATTCAAACATTTTTTTCCAAATCTAAGAATTTGAGCATGATTTATAAAGGCGTTTAGCATACAGGATCTAAAAATTCAATTCTTATACTATGTCTCTTGTTTAAACAATGGATAGTTTTTTTCTGTTGTAATATTTCCGTTAATTTAAAATTTATAAAATATTGTTGAGGTGCAATTTCTATACTTCGTTATTCATTTTTAATTCAGAATTCTACTGTGAATTTTAAATTCTTTACCTTTCTGTCAAAACCTGCATTTTTATCAATAAGATATATCTAATACCATAAAATTTTTGACTTCTTCAATGCAGTACCATTTTTTGTAAATTTTTTAGACATGCAGCTATCTATTTTACTTATGTTCTTAAAATCATTCACAAAAATCATCAAATAGGCGAATCTGTTTGAAGTCAGTCAACTTATTTTATGATCACTGAATATTCATATGTTATGAAGTGGAACATCGTCGAATGAGGAACTAATTCACATTTAGTTCTCATTACTGTGACTCAAAATTGCAAAGTACGTCACCAGTGTCAGCCATGCTATACTTACAAATCTTTAATTAGGTGAAATACTGCAAAATATCCTAAAATAATAACATAATTGAATTACTTTATGCAATTTCAAGCAGTACAAGAAATTTTGAAAAAATCCTTTTTGTACACAATATATTCTAATACTAAAAGAAAATAGTTGTACAGCCAGCCAATTAATAATAGAATTGCAAAGGCATTATTAAATATTAAAGATATTTAGAAAGTAAATTTGGCGTAGACATCACTATAGTATGGAGATAGTCTATTTTATGTTTTAGAAAAATAAACATTAAGTTTATGTAAATGTTTACCTATTTTATTTAATAAACAAATCCGGTGATTCAAAAAAAAAATTTAGATGCATTATTGAAAAAAAATGTAAACATGTCGAACAAGTAAAAAATATATATATTATAACATTATAATTTGTAAATATCTTATGGTATACGAATACGTTCGGAGCCCTTTTTTTTTTTTAAAAAAAAAAACATCATTTAGAAAAAAAATTATTCCCTTTTTAACTTCAGTTTATATGTAAATAAACTATACTTATCTAATATTTGTAATAAATCCTTTAAATTTCAGAAAATTGGTAAATTTGTTGGAAATTTTGAAGAAATTTTAAAGACATTTAAAAAATTCTACATGAAAATCCATTGACCTAATTTGTATAAATTTAGTATCAAAATAATCATTATGTATATATCTAAGGCTTGGAGTAAGATCTTTTGATTATATAAATAAGTAAAAATTCCACAACTAGTCGAGAAGCTAAAACAAGAAATTTGCCATGTTTTACAACACCGTTACACAAATACCAAGCCATAATTTAAAAATTATTCTTATTATGATCATTCTTTTATTTCAGGCCCTAGAAAGCATTGTGGGAAAAAATGGTACCAAGTTTCAAAGTTATTTAATGGTAATATTTTGATTTATCATTTTTGAAATTTTCAAAATATACGAAAAAAGTGATTTTGAGAAAAATGCATTTTTAGTACAATTTATCCCATATTTTTTTTATTTACATAATTACTTACTTAAAATTCACTCGTTTTATAGCTTACACCTTCTATCAGCTCATTTTTAATCATTTTTTTTTCTTTTTAGCTAATCTATTTTTTTTTTCTGGCAACTTTTGCCACAGTCAGAGAATGTCGTTTAGAATCTGTTTTTCGAATTTCATCAAGTTCTGAAAACCCTTTCAATGTTAATACACTAACAGTCACTCTGAAATATTTCAAGATATCTATCAATCCCTGAAATCCCTTATTGAACTGAATTACAGCCATGTATCCTCCTAATCGTAGTATTGTTAATGAAACAAAAACATCTTTTGGAATAAATTTCCAAAGGATTCCATTGAAACATTCATTAGAGTTTTGTGTTTTTCCTGGTAAACATTTTGCTAATAAGTTTTGATCACATAACTTCATATATATTGGTTTGATTATGTTGATCAGATTTGGGGGGAAGTCCTTTAGATTTATCGATGTAGATCTTATCCTTTGATACGGCTTGTTGATATTTACACCAACTATCCGGTCCAACAGGACATTGGCCATGCATTTGCTGTTTTGCATTAGATCAACAATGGAAAAATACTGCAATAACTGCACGTTGCATGCTTTGTAAATTATTTACATTGTCACGGATAGCAATGTCATAGTAATTCTGTAACTTATCGATAAAGGCATCCGTCAGTTTTCCATGACCTCCTAGATCTTTTCGTTTGGATTTCAGTTTCCTCAGTTTTGTTCCGACACGCTTTTGTATGTGTCCAATACACTCGTATTTTGCTACAGTATTCTTACCATAAATATTTTTTACAGAGGCATACCCCTTAGAGATTCCATCGCCAAAAAAATTTACATATTGTAATTTTCTCATTTCGACAGATCGTTCGAAAATACAATAAACACCCAGGGGTTCCGTAGCACCAGATGACCCTATATGTTTTGTACAATTATGAGAGGGGTGTTTAACTCTTTGTTTTTGAAATTGCAAAGTCTACACACTTTTGACATGAATTCAACGCCTAACACCTTTCCAGAATCTATCGAGATAACAGACACACATCCATTCAAGGAGGAATATCCTCTTCGTTGCCATGTGCCATCCACCGACACACCACATTGAGAAAATTCAGTATCAGTTTTGTTACTTCTAATTTCCAATGCAGCTTCCTTCATTGTATTGCACGCTACGTTGCTAGCAGCAAATTCAAGCTTTTTTTCCCCAGGAAATCAAATTCTCTTTTAGATGGTACATCTATATTTATAGCAGAACAAAGTTTTTTGGTCGCAGAATGTCCTTTACCAATGATTCTCATACCAAAAACAAACGCAAAATTGATACTATGCAGTTTGTTTATTTTCTCAGAAGTGCAGAATGAGAAGGAATAGTCACCGTTTTCACATTTCAAAGTCATATTTAAAGCTAACCCAAACACAGAGTCTTGCACAACACTAACTTTTCTTTCAAAACACACAGGACAGCATAATAATGAAATTATATTGTACAAAACTCCTAAGTTAAAAATAACATTTTTTTCATTGTCTCCTGGAACATCTGCAGGTTTCAAAGAATTAATTAGCTTTGATTCACTTGCAGTTGGAATACTTGAATTGATACTTATCTTTTCGTTGTTGAAAACTGAAACTCTTTTGCAGAACTTATTTCCTTTGAACTGACGCTTACGGGAATATCTTTTATTTCTGTTATTTCCCATAATTATAAAATAGTAATGCGAGCTAATAATTCACTTGTGTTTTAAAACACACACAAATAATACTCGATAACTTTTGTTTTGCAACTAAATACTCAGAATTTTTATCAAATGAAGCTGAAAGTAAACGAAACAAATATTGCCAGATTTACCTTGTCAAATATTTTCAAATTGTATAATTATTTTTAATATTATCAAAAGTTTGCATTTAAAATTATACTTTAAAAAATTATGTATTTAAATTTTATTTGACCAGTTTAAGGCATTTAAAGGCTGACTTCCGACTATTTAAATACCTTGTGACATAGCCATCCTGTGATGACCATGTCTTGCCGGTTCCGCGTAAGCTAGAGGTGTGGGATTATCAAAATGATGAGACATAATTCTTAATACAACTTTTATTAAGAGTAACTTATAATACTTAAATTCTAATTTGACAATTATTAATTAGAGTGAGAGTCAAGCCCAAAGTAAATCACGTATTTAAGTCAGATCACGCAATTAGATCCTCTATCTCAATTATCCTAAATAATCCTGTTATCTAATTACTTATATCTAATATTACCTTTTCCAGTTCTGGTCCCTTGACCTAGAGAATATAATCTATAACTTTATCTATGAAGATTCTTGATCCGCAATGCAGCTAATTCTTGACTGCTTATTCTTGGTCCGCAAGATTTCACACTAAGCTTTGTCACGCTATTGATCAGAATGATTCCACACTACAACCTCTGAGCCTGCTACGCTATGCTATCCTATGCTATGTTATGGTTTGCCACGCTATCCTTTTATAGTATATCTCATTTACATATTCGATCCGTTTCTCTTCTTGGTATTGGGTTGGAAAGTTTTGCCATTAATCGTGGCCGTCAAAGAACATAGGAGTCATGTTAATCAGAAAGACGCGAGAGACGTCACAACCTACTTCCGGTTTTCCGCGCTTTACTAATTGTTAAATATCTTGACTTCTAAGTGACCTAGGAACAAAATAAGAACAGTTTTATAGAGCTAAATAATTGCTTTATTCTATAAAATCAAAAACTCAAAATGTGATTTTTTGCAAAAATTGACCATTTTAACGTATTTGTATACCTTAAATGAGAGAGATTATTTCTTCGTGCTAACACTAATTTTTTGTTTTACCCTTACAGAAATTTACTATGAGACGATGTAAAAAAATAGCCACGATCCTGAACAAGCAAATACTGTCAAAAATATTTTTACTCATGAAATTGCTCCTATAATCTCACCATATGATTAAAAACTACACCAAGAATCCTGTATAATAAAATGTTAAGAAAAGTCCTGGAAAGATTTCGCTATAATGATATATTTCATTTCAAAACTTTAAATTATGGGCCACAGATAACAACGCAAAATCTTTTGTTTCAACAAGATATTGCTACTTATCCATGCCATATGCGTGGTTTGCAGCAAATAACATGGTATTTCTCAACTGTCCACCGCTATGTCCTGAGACCTGAAATTATAGAAAACCTTTGGAGTGAGCTAATAAGACAAATTTAGGCACAGGGTCAACAATATTGACATGTATATAAACTTAAAAGTGTCCTCTTCTATATTTGAAAGAATATAATTCAAAGTTATTTGAAAATTTGTATAAGGGTTTATTAATTGAATTGTAAGGTTAGGTGTTATAAATATTAATTTTGTTTTAAAAATACAACTAAGAATTATATTGTAAATTGCCTCTATAATTTATTCGACAACATTTGAGGTCCTAATTTATTTTAATATTTCATTGAATTTTATATTTTTCTGCGGAAATATTTTTATGAAATGGATTAGTTTTACATTATAAAAATTTAGATTAATTTTTGTTGATAAGCAATACAATAAATTTCGTGTCTGTTATGACTTTTTGTGTCTATTACTCTGTCTCTGTTTGTATTATTTGAAAACAATATAGTTACTACACATAAATTTATCAAACTGTAATTAAAAACTGAGCAACAATAATATTCAGGAAAAAAATAATAAACCAAACTGAAATCTCATTAATTTTTTGTTTAATATTGATTAAGCAATATTATATAAAATTAAAATATAGGATAATGAAAAAATGAAATGAAATATATGGGATTTTTTTTAGAATTATCACCAACGTATTAAAAAAGTAAATACATAATTATTCAAATTCCTTTATTAATACACAGCAGTATAGCATGAAATCATTGCAAATTTTTCGAATGCAACTTACCTTCTGTTTTGAAATCAATTGATTGAAAAATCTGCTTGGATGACTATTAGGTGTAATGAAAATTACTTGGACGAAATAGTTTGAGGAAAACTGGGGCTATTACTAGGCAAGCTGACAATTACAATCAAAAGCAGCTGCTGCTATTTTTTCCCGAGGTATTATGATGCATATGCATTCGGTGAAAAAACAGGTAAATTAGTGAGGATAGTAACACCTCTTGGCATTAATTACCCTCTATGAGATGAAGAAAAGTCTTGCAAATTAGACTTTGATTTTTGATTACGTTCGTTGCGAAATTCATGTGGGCTTGCTTTGTGCTTTTGATTGTTGTGGGACCATGTTGAACAAATGTACATTAAATATTATTACTATTGTTATTCAATCTTCTCTTTATGGAAATGTTAACAAAAAAATGGCATTTGCATTGGTTTCGTTATTGCTGGTTAGCTCATTTGACAAGCGGGTTCCAGACTTACTAATTGCAGGGAATTTCAATGTCAGCAGCCCCCTCCCTACCACGGATATTAATAACGGAGTAAAATTATTATAAATAATTGGTAGAATTATCTTAAAATGACATCAGAAATATTTACTCAAAGTAGACAGCAACTAATGTTAAATGGAGGAAAAAAAAAATTCATAATTTAATAAAAGTATAACTAGATTAGAGCTATCAGTTTATTACACAATTTTAAATCAAAATACAGTCGGACCTCTATATAACGAAGCCGCTAAATCCCGGAAAAAAGTTCGTTTTATAGAGGTTTATCGTTTAATATACTTTGTAAACCACATAAAACAAATTTTAAACTAACAAATACTATATATTAAAAAAATTAATTATTCACACTTTTTTTAATATTAATGTATGCTTATTTTATATATCTTACCCATCAAAAAAGATAGAAAAACTGCAAGGAAAACAAGAAAAAAGAATGTCGAAGAATTCACCGTATTTTTAATATTAAGAAAATAATTTTATGCTAAAATTAATGAATTTTATAAGGGCATTTTTTTTTATAATTTAAAGTATACAAGTAATATTAGACAGACAATATTTTATAATTAGAACACGGGGACACGGGACAACTCCACTGAGGGTGAAAGAAGATATCGAAGATGTTTCTAGTGAACTGGGCAATGGGGGGTTAAGGGTTGCACTTCTTGGATGAAACGTCCGGAACTATTACTCTCGATGAGTTAGTTCAAGATTTATGACGACCATAAAATGTGTTTTAGAGAGAATAACTTGAAATTTTTTAAGAAATACTTTTAAAAAAAGGAGAAAAAAATTGAGTCACAAAAGAAAAAGTTCGTTTTATAGAAAATGTACTTCGCTGTAGAGAGATTATTTTAGGATGAAAATCGGGAAATGTTCAAGGTTCCAGGAAAAAGTTCGTTATATAGAAAAATTCGCAATATAGAAGTTCGATTTATACAGTAGAACCTGTTTTGGGGCGGACCTTTTTAAGCAATTTTATTTTTTTGCATTTAGTTTTGCACGATTTTTTATTTTTGCGCTATCTTTCTTTATGCAGTGTATGAATTTTAACGGCTTTGGAGCAACTGAAATGTTTTCTATCAATGTACATATATACACTTCAATACGCTCTGTTCATTTGTTATAAACAATCTCCCGACAGTGCACGTTCAATTGCTTTTTCTCAACGCATTTAGCAGCACGCACTTGATTGAAGATGAAACTTTTTCAATGACACACACAGTGACATTATCAATAACTTGATAGATTATATTAAAACGGACAAAAAAAAAAGATCCGAATTCTTTGAGAGTGGATAAAATATACCTCAAGGATCCAACTTTTCAACAAATTGGAAAAGCATTTTCTTAAAATTGACGCCAATTCTGAAAGGAGTTTAAAATTCCAAAAAGAGCTTCGATCATGCATATCTGGTTATCGTGGCGTTTGCAAGTAACTGACCAACCGACCGTCGTCGTAAAAACTTATTACTTACTTCACGTGGTACCAAAAAATAAATCAACTGAAACTGTATTTTCAAGTGACGAAAGGGATCTTGAACTAATTCATCACAGGAAAACATGCGCTTTGGATTACAGCGAATAGCAGTGAATAATCTATGTACATTGCGAAAACTTCTCCATGTATACAATAAGAAATTAAATGTTTTAAAAATGTTTACATGTGTAAAAAAAAAAAAAATTAATTATTTATTTTGTTTGGAAGCACTTTCTCATGAATTTCGTAAATATTTGACGCATTTTCTAAGTACATTTCTTTATGCGGTCTCTCTCCACCGAATAAAAAAATTTCTGTAGTATGTCGACAGTTATTTGTTATATGTAAGTTTTTATGAAATATATTTTCGAATATGTTTTGTGAGGTTTCTTTTATTGCGGTCCCTATCTACCGCACAAAAACAGGTTTATTTTACTTGTTTTGTTGGTATCAATTAGTAGAGATAAAGCTAAATGATAATTATTGATAAAAGACGTAGAAAATTTGACTTTGGTTAATTAATAAAGACCATAGCTTAGTTGGAACCTTTCCAACTCGCGTAATGACATGTTTAGGACTTAATAACTTAATATGGCGTATTAATGTTCAACATTTTCTGACTATTCAAGAGCCACAGAAATTAATTATTATGATTTTGAGGGTCGAAAGTGGAGATGTTCAAATAGGCAAGTTCAAGCCTTTATTCTATCTAAAATTTACCATGAGGAATATTGGAAGCTATTGCAATTCAAATGAAACTGAGTCTTGAACTCCATACATATTTTAGTGTTGAAATGATATTGTTGAGGTAATAGCTCCGTAGGTATTTAGCACTGACTTAACATTGAGAGGTCCATAATAAACTGCCCTATAAAGCTCTAGAAAAAAGGACTCTTTTATCTCTAGGCTCTAGAAACATCTTTTCTGATAAAGTGAAGGTTATGAATTTTTTCCCAATTAGTAAAAAAGTTAGTTAAATCGGGGAATTCTGCCATTCAGTGAACATAATGAGAAAGACAGAATTTCATTGAATAACCACTTTTTTAAAACTTTAGTTGATATTCTTAATAACAGATACGACTATTCCATCGAAAATTTATTGCACTTTTGTTAAAAAGCAAATGCCACATTTAATTTATTGTTCATAAAAATAAATACTTTGAGTCAGATTCTTCTCTGCTTGTAGACCCCTCACAATTTTCCACAGATCCTGAAGAATTTAAAGAATACTTATTAACGACCATTGTTCTAGAGTAAATTCTTCTCTAGAGTTTGGCTTTGATAAAACCAGAACTTGAATTTATAAATTGATTTGAATGGTTAATAACCTTGAAGCTGACGAAGAACTTAGAATTATGGTAATCTTCAAAGTGTTAATGAATGCATTTCTCTCTCCCTCGATTAGTGCATCAGGGGAAAAATTGTTGTGTTCAAATTTGAATCTCTTATTTAAGAAATATACTTTAAAAAACTTTTAATTAATAATGTATAATGTAACTAAAAAAAATCAAAATTAATCTAATTTTAAGGAAATGCTACATAGAATTAATTCATCCAATCATCGTTTAGTTTACAATTTAATTATTTTACGCTACTAATTTAATTTATATATAAGTGTGTGTGTGAATATCTTACGAATTTATAATACAATTTAATTGTACCACGTCATGAAAACGTGTTATTGGCTTATCAAATCTGTAATTTATATACATGTATATTTTTTGCTTCATTCATAAAAAAGAACACTTGTTACACAAAAAATTATGCATATCACAGGTTTTCTTTCGAATGAAGATTTATGTGGATTCCTAAAGCAAATAATTTGCTTTCATGAAGTACAGAATGATTTAGAAAATTTTATATTAATTTCAATAGTTAATTTCATCGAGAATTATATTGATAGATTTATTTTATATGTGAGTGTGCATTTGTATAATTCACTCTACGTGACATTGAAAACGCAATACCTGGGTGAAGTAACTTGAAAATCATGCAGAGTAGGTACGCATCACCAAGCAACTTAAATTATGTTTCTTAGACACATTAAATAGAATATAAAAGAAGGAACCTACAGAATGGGGAATGTTGTTATTTCTATTGGTAAAATAACTGAGGAATGTTTTTCTTGTCTCAGAGGAACTTGAAATCAAGGAATGCTAGGTCTCCACTAATTGAGGCAGTTCCAACAAACAGAGGATTTTACGAGGGGCATGTAGATTGAACTGACAAGGGCAGTAAAGAAAAACTTTTCTCTGTGTTGCGTCTGCAGTGTGATACCAGCGCGTGCTTCCTGTTGCTTTCGATGAGTGCAATCACTAGTTTTTATATCAGAATAAATTTTGGTTTCGAAGGGAGAGAGTTTCCATGTCTCTCTTTAGTACAGATATAGATTCTTTCTCAGCTGGTTGGTTCATACAGAAAATCTCAACGGACACTCCCCAAGACACGTTGACGGTGTACCAGCTTAGTCAAAAATAATTAGAACAAGGGGATGGAGCAAATATGAAGTGTGCTGGTGCGACCAGAACAACGATAACATACGTAGATCGGCGCATTCACCAACAAACAGTGGATGTCTCTAAACTTCCGCCACCATTTTTCAGCGTATGCAGTACACTCTTAATGTTCCCAAATCAGCCAGTCCCATTGCTTGTCCCCCTCAGGGGGCTCACCTTCTTAAGGTGAGTACGGGTGTCACAATCCCGAGGTACCCCAGTGAACTTTTCCTTTTCCCAAGGGATTTACTGTCTTTGGTAAACACGGGTTTCATGAACCCGGGGTACCCTAGTGATCCTTCTCTATTCTCGACCCTCTTTCTTGTCATCCCATTCTTCCTTTTCTTCTTTTCACGTCCAGATCACAGACAACAAATGTTTGGCGTAGTATAGCCGAAATCGGCTC
>BMAV01003865.1:30369-56866 GCA_019973955.1 Trichonephila inaurata madagascariensis | reverse complement strand
AGAAAAAAAACCACAATCATCATCTTCATCACCCATTGCTTGTCGATTGGTTGCTAGTAGCCTGCACTCATGCTGTCCGTTAAGGTTACCATTGATGGCACTAACGACATTGTTTGCAGTGGTGCCATACTAGAGCATTGTGTGAGAACGGAATGGTGCAAGTCATGTTCTCAGATGGCACGCTTCTCTTTGTCTAATAAAAGTCACCGTGTACGTTGTGTGTGTGGTGCTGACGAGGTGAATGTCGAGTAGCATTGCTCAAAGCATGACAATGCGGCCTTACAGTTTGGGATGCCATCGCATACGATAGCAGGTCACCTTTGGTTTTTATTTGGGTCTATAAGATGGCTTGACGATACGTGAATGATGAGAGGCACCCAGTCATCTTCCCTTCCTTTGGGACATGCCCATTGCCCTTTTCCAGCTAGATAACATTCGATTACATACTGTTTACTTTAATCAACGTGTAAAGTGTGTGGAAGTTTCTCTGGGAACCATTCTCTGCTGATCTCTCACCAATAGAATGCATCTGGGACTGGATTGGTTTTGTATGCCCTCCCACGGCCTGATTTTGAAGACTAACTGCAGCAAATTTGTTGCCAGAGAATTGAAGACGACATCCTTCTCATTTATTTTGTACCCACAATGGGTTACTTTGTCTATCTAAGTCCGCAGTGGTCCTACAACTTACTGAATTGAAGCTGTGTTGTGTGTTCCGCTTTATATATAAATATCATTCCAAAATAAGCCCCATTTATTGTTTGTTGCAATTTCACTGTCTGCCGAGTTTATTCACTTTCTGGCTATCTTTCTAGAAGCTAAATTTTCAATGTCTTGCAATTTAACTCTATAAACGGCATTCACAAATATTATTATATTAACTCGCAATTCTATGGTATACACCAACTATCTATTTTTAGGTAGTATGAATTTTAAAAGAAGTAGAATTTAAATCGTTCATCTACATAACCTGATTTATTACTTTTCTCGTTTAGTATTTTTCCATAATGCAACATTATTGATTTACATTTATCAAATAGTCAACTAATTTATTTAGATAAAGCAAGTAATATATTCATGTTTCCATTCCTTTTTTTACTTCAAATATTGAAAAATATAATCCTATCCTAATTATCAGCTAACAAAAAGAAAGAACTGAAGCCTTTGATGCAATTCTATTTCACATGGAGTTTATCAACTTAATTTAAAGGGAACAAGTAACAAGCAGCAAAGGATTTATATGATTCACACCTTTATGAATACGAAACTAAAAACAACAAAAATGTGTGAGCTCTTAAATTGTAGCCAAACTTTTCATAATTACGAAAACAAAGTGTATGGGAGCAACGATGAAAAAAATTACTTTAAAATAGATAAGATACAGATTTTTTTATATGTTAGACGAACACAACATATTTAAAACGCTCCAAAAAGGCTGACTTGAAATAGATATGAGATAGTTATTTCACATACTTCTGAAAATAGGAACATATTTTAATTAATCATCTAACCGGTGTGAGTTTCTTAAGAATTTTGAAATATAAGATATACCCACTCTCTATAAAAAAACTTAAGGTATCCGACTATGTTCGGAACCGTGATTTTGCAAAAGCATATAAATGGATAATATTTATGATATTTAGTGTCACTTAGATTAGAAAATGTATACAAAAAATGGTTTTAAGAATAGTATTACAATAAAAAATTATTTAAGTACAATATTTTGACAAAAAATGAACATAGAATGACCCATTTTCAAAATATTCTTCTTTTGTGAAAAATGCTTCTATTATAATAATATTTTGCCTGTATATAGCTCAGACCTCTGTACAGAGGTTCAACTAGAATTTTTGAAATATATAACTTAGAAGTGGATTTATCCATGTTTTACAACAACAGAGGGGAAAAATTTTAAGAAAAAAGCGCCGATAAATATTTCAATAGGTTGTGACTCTGAAAATAATGTGGATTTTTCAAAAATCAGTTGAGCCTCTGTATAGAGGTCTGAGCTATATACAGGTAAAATATTATTATAATAGAAGCATTTTTGACAAAAGGAGAACATTTTGAAAAACGGTTATTCTAAGTTAATTTTTGGCCAAAATATTGCATTGAAATAATTTTTTTGTCAAAATGTCCTTAAAACAATTTTATACGTATATTCTAATCTAAGTGACACTAAATATCATGAAAATTATCCATTTATGCCCTTTTTTAAAATCACGGTTCCGAACGTAGTCGTAGCCATAACATCGAAAGATTAAGCTAAAAAAATATGCTTAGGAATTCGATAAAGTTCAATGAATTTATTGATATAAGACATATGCACTTACAATACAATAGCTTTTATGCAATTGATTTTTTTTCTTTTAGTGTAATGTCTGAAAAGAATATTTTAATAATCACTAACTCTCATTAGTTAATTAATGTTTAATACTATTTGATTATATAAATTAATCGATATAAATAAATTCTAATTCATTTTCATTACACAGAGAACTTCTGCTCATCAAGAAGAGTTTATAAGAAACCCATTACAGATATCTCAATGTGGGTAACTTCAATTGAATTTATTTGGTCAATCATTCCAAATACAATTCAATAACTGGAAGATTGGTGATGATCCATTAAGTTCCTGAAACCTATTTATTGTACTATCGGTTGTTTTCGTTTGAGTTTGTGAGTCTAAGTAAAGAACATTCGTTACTGAGAACAATTTTCAGTTTATTTTTATTTGATATTTATTCCTTATTTTATAAGATAGAAATATGCAATATATAAGGGCAATAACACATTAAAAATTTTAAGATTTATTAACGAATCACAAAATAAAAATTATCCAACGGAAAATCTTTGGCTTTCTTGAATATTTTATTCTAGGAGAAACTTTATACAATCGTTGTATTTTTATATACCAATGTACAATGTTATGTTATTTTAGAAGCCAAAGTAAAGAGATATAATTTGCCACAGATCGTCATTAAAAAATTAATCAGTTATGGCTATTGAAAGCAAAATTTTGTTTTTGTAAAATGAACTTTCATATTGATGAAAAGCCGACTACTCAAAAAAGGAACTGGGTGTATAGACTGTATTTAAAATGAGCGGAAAATTTTCCATTTTTCGAATGCTTCCAATTCAAATAGCATACGTAGGTACTGTATTTCATGTTCTTTTTTAAAGTTTTATATGCATGTGTTAAAGTCTATATGCATGTTAATGTGTTTTTTCAAAATTAATTGTCAAAGAAAATATAAATGACTATACTGGTTATTTTTGTGTAATATTTATTAAATCGAAAGAGAATCAGTTAGAGTTTTGAGATACTACTAAAGCACCGTTGGAATACTAGTGAAAAACACTCATAAGAAAAAGATGTTTTGTGTTACTTGTGCATATTAAAAGGTGTGATGACACATGCAGGGTCCGGGGAAAAACCTTCCTTGTTTTAAAAGGCAGTTACAGACAAACAAAACAAGATACAGAGAAAAATCTTCCATTTGTGAACAACAAATACGATGCCATTTTATATTAATTGGCTTTAAAAATTATCTCCGCTGAATGGCGTCCTCCAATGGTGACACATTGATGAAGTCTTCCCCGTAAGTTGTCCATAGTTTAGTTTATCTCCTTCGAAAAGGTAAGGACCCCACACACCAAATTCAGCAACAAAGCACCAAATTGTCACACGAGGACTGTGAAGTGGTCGTTGGTGAAGCACAGCTGAGGGTTTTCTGCTGTCCAGTAGCGAAAATTTTGTTTTTTCACAGTGCCTGACAAGGGGAAGTGGGCCTCGTCAGACAAAATCCAAACAGCGCCAAGGGAAATGTTCTGAAGAACTTTTGGGAAAGACTTTGTCAATGTATCACCACTGGCGGACGCCATTTAAAGGAATAATTTTTAAAACCAATTAATATAAAATGGCATCATATTTGTTGTTCACCAATAAAAGACTTTTCTCTGTATCTTCTTTTGTTTGTTTGTGACGGCATTTTGAAACAGGGGAGGTTTTTTTTGCCAAACCCTGTATTTGTATAAACATAAAATTTTTATTCGAAAATGTCCCCGTTGATTCAAATTGTTTCTTTACTTTTGAGGAGGATAGAACTCGCGACCTTTGGGATTGGTTCGTAAGCACGTAACATACCTCTGGACCAAAAGGATCACTTCAGTCCGGAGGTTGTTACTGGCTTACATAGGAACCACCGCTATACTTTCATTACATATTTTTTGTTGTTTTGCACTGAAATCTAATTATACGAAAAAGAAATCCGGAAGAATTAAAATCAACTTAACCCTTTTACCTACTAACAGCAGGAATCTTGTTATATCATAATAAATACTGCTAACTCCATTAGCACGTAGGTAATGTATCCTAGATTGATCTAATACACATTTACAAAATATCCCCCTCACACCATTATAACGCTATAAATCAAACTGCAGGGAATACAGTTTTTCCCGTTTGTGACACAAATTATTTTTATGCATCACATAAATCCAGTAAGTTCGTCAAATATGATAATAGCCAAATATGTAATTAATGCCTTCGAGCGTTCCAGCATTTATTGAACCAGCAGCTTTAATTGAATAAATGCATCAGAAATAGAAAAAAAGTCTTCTTTATCGTACATCTGTGATATTCTAGCATTTATCAAGGTCTTATGAGGAGGGCTAATGATATGAGGGCCCAGGATGACGTCATGGGGTGGCGAATATGAAAACGAGGGAATCGTGGATACCTTTCACAGGTGAGATTTTTCAGACAAAATGATAGCCCAGTTCTTATTGACACTCATCGTCCTAAATGTTTATAATTTTTCCACTATCAAAACGGAAGGTAAAAGTAATGGAAGTATTGTTGAGAACGAATTTTTTCCTGTGAAAGGTTTTGTGAGTATGACATTTGAATTGAATTTTTATAGGAATTTATACAACATTACATTCTTGTAAAAATTAAAGTAAGAAGAATAAGAATTCAAATATTTTGATTTCTCCTTTTTTCTTAAGGAAAATTTCTTTAGTTCTTTTGGTTTTCTTTTTCATTGATACAGCCCGTTACAATATTTTTTTTTTCTTATACATATTTAAAGATAGATTTCTTATGTTCAGAAATATTGAGTTAATAATTTTGTATTCTATTTGCAATTACTGAAATTGTACTTCTTATGAAATATATTTCCACGGCATGCAATTAAGTATCAGAAAGAAGAACTTTTAAAAATATTAATAACATATTTTAAATTTCTATTTTTCGTTCAACCAATTTACTTTTATCTTAAGATATTTTTAAAATCCAAACATGTAATACAATAAATACAATATATGTAAATCCAAACATGTATACATGACATACAAATATAATCATTATTATTATCATATTATGAGAATATTCCAATATACTTTTTAGACATTGTTCTTATAACTTGAATACAGAAATTTATCTTTAGGTATATTGGCTTTGTTTACTGTGTTTAAAAGAGTATGGAGCGATTACACATCTCAGATACAGGTATTAAGGAGTTATCAATTATTTCAATGCATATTTTCCTATTTTTAAGAAAACATAAATCCTGCGCCTTTTCTCATAATTACTTATGTGAAAAAGATTTTTTTTGAAACAGTAATTTTACTTTTTTATTCAAATATCTTGAAATTTACATCAAATTCTGTGTCTTACTCGAGAAATCTTCTGAGACGCTAAAGATGCTGTAGAAATCAGGGACGTCTTAAAACTCTTTGAGGCCCTGGGACCAGAGAAATCTTAAGATTTTTGAGGTCCTGGGCCCCTATGCAAACTTAGGCCCTACCTGAGATCTTAAAAGTAGATAGTATATAGCATGCATTGTCAAATACTCGTTCAAACGGTTATTTGAAACAAATAAATGTGCATATCAAAAATAAAGGCACAAAATAGTTCTACCGATAACCGCATTTCGACTAAATGAGTTGAATGATTATTTATGATATTAGGCCTATATCTAGGGTCATCACATAATAAAACAGTCTTACAACTTTTGCCAGTTGACATGCAGTTGAAATTCCCTTTTTTTCGGAGAATATGTACGGGAATAATATTTGACTATCAAAATTATCCGGATTAGGATCTTATAAAGACAGAGTAGAGAACGAAACTAGGCCTCCACCGAGGGTAAGGTCCTGAGCCCGGGCCCAGTTAGCCTATGCCTTAAGACGTCCCTGGTAGAAAGCATAGAGAAACGATTCTCCAGCATCAGGGAATTTTTAACTGTTTTCCATGGCTGAAAATGAAATTAAAAGGACATTGTTTTTTGAATTCAGGTGAGTTAATCCAAAATGCGATGAAGAAATTGAAGGACCTGTCAAATAAAGGATTCCAGGAGTTTTTTGAAGTGTGTGGATGCAGGAGGGCAGTACAGTAGAACCTGTTTTTGTGCGGTCCTTTTGTCTGCGATTTTTTCTGTGCGATCTTTTTTTATGTGGTATATGAGTTTCAACGGGTTTGGCGCCACTGTAATACTTTCTATCAATGCACCAGTGGCGTAATAAAAAATGTTAGACCCCCCTTGCAAAAAGTCAGACTTTGCCCTTAATATTTTATAAATTAGATAAATACGTACAAGGCGTCAGTCATGTCTCGGGCCCCCTAGAGTTCTGGGGTTGTAGGGGTGTACGTTACGCCCCTCAAATATACATATATACACTTCAAGGTGCTTTCATTTGTTATAAACAGTTACCGAACAATGCACATTCAGTTGCTTTCTCTCAACGGGCCAACAGCCCATGTTTGATTGAAGACGAAACTTTAAATGACTGCCATTATCAATAATTTGATAGATTATCTTAAGAACCATATTTTTTTAGAGCGGGTAAAATATATGCAGGGATACAACATTCCAACAAATTGGGAAAGTATTTTCTTAAATTAGATACCAGTTCCGAAAGTATGAAATTTCAAAAAGAGCTTTGATCACGCATATCTGGTTATCGTGACATTTACAAGCAACTGTGTGACCAACTGACCTTTGTCGCAAAAACTTACCTCTCGCTTTATGGGCCAAAAAATAAATCAATTTTGTTGCTTCAAGTGAAGAAAGCAATTTTGAACTAATTCATCACAAGCAGATCAGCGCTTTGGATTACGATGAGTAGCAGTGAATTATGTATGTGCACTATGTGTGTGAAAACTTCTCCATGTATACAATGCAAAACTAAATGTTTCTAAAATGTTTGCATGCGTGATTTAATTATTTATTTTGTCATGGAAGTACTTTCTCATAAATTTAGTAAATGATTGGCTTATTTTCTAAGTGCGACTTTTTTTATGCGGTCCTTCTCCACCGCATAAAAAAAATTTCTGCAGTATTTCGACGAATTTGTTTGTTATATGTAAGAATTTATGAAATTTTCGAATATTTTTTGTGCGGCTATTTTTATGCGGTCCCTATCTACCACACAAAAACAGGTTCAACTGCACTTAGAAGACCAATAAAATTAAATTATTGTTCTATTCTTCAATAATTTGGGAATTCTTGGCCCTAATATATTGAAAATTTCTTATTCATGTTTCTTATTTACATCAATCTTCAAGGATAAATGCATACACTAATTACGCTATAATAAAAGTTCGTGAGTTAATAAAATTAAATTAATATATTAAGCTTTCACTTAAATAATTAACATATACCCCTAAAAACTATTTTCTTTTTGTTTTGAGCACATAATATACGACACGATATACGCAAATTTTTTTCTTTTCCGAATGAGAAAATATTTGTTTTATAGACGTGGATTTTTATTGAACATTTTTATAAATGGAAAAATTTATATTATAGTATCCAATAATAAAAATAGTTTTAATTAAAAAAAAATGTGTTTTAAAATTAAAAATTCACTTTAATAAAAAAGAGACATGAATTTATTTTTTAACTGATGTATTAAATTAATCCAGATATTTTATTTAAATTATAAATTAGTACATAAAAGAGTTAGAATAAAAATATAATATTGCATTTCTTAAAAACTACTTAAAAATTCATAAACAATGAATTAAAACGATATTAATTCATCAGTTTTTCTTTGATTTCAGCAAATTTTAAGTGAGTTAAACCCAACAAAAACTGATGACGGAAGGCAAATAGTTGAAGGAGATATTGCCTTGCCGTGGGGCATTCGAAGAAAAGGAAGTAAATTCCAAGATGAAAATGAAAACAAGGAACAAGAAATGAAAGGAATTATAAATATATTAACTTTATGGACAAATGGGAAAGTCTCTTACAATTTCCATAGTTGTAAGTTTGTAATTAATATATTTCTGAATAGTGAAATTAATAGAATATTTTAAAATGTGTTGTTTACCTGAAAATTATTTAGTTCGCCTGATTTATTATTTATCTGTTTCAAAATAGAGAATAATAATTCAAGAATAATTTCAGAATAGAAAATAAACTTCCGTAAATATTTGAAAAATTCTCCATATAATTGTTTCGATGGAAATTTCTTAATGCTCTGAAAATATTAATTAGAAAAATTGTTTATTTAGTTATGTAATTTTAATCAGTAAAATACTGGAGGGAAAGGAATATACTTCCTCTAATATTGCTCAACTTCTAGTACATAGTTTTGTTTGCAAATTAATTTAAATGTCTTAAAGAATAAACATTGTAAATTATATTACAATATGAAACATTCTAATGAAGTAAATGAATTTTGTATAAAATTGAATGTGGAACTATAGCAAAGGTGTAAGTATATATATAAAAAGGTGGAAATAATTATTTTCAATGAAAGTATTCGATTCAGTTATGGTTTAACTCATAAAATGTGCTTAAGTGTAAATTCATCTTGACACTAACGTTATGTATGGATCAATTTGTTTTTGTTGAATGTATTTTTTTTAAGTTGCAAATGAAAATAATTTTAATAATATTTAGAATATTACAGTGCCTGTTTATTTTTAAAAATATTAATTATTTATAAATATATGATTCTTGACAAATGTAAAAGTCTAATACAAATCATGCATTAGGAAAAAATAATTAAAACCTAAGTAGCATTTTTGTGTTAAGACCATGCATTGTAAGCTTTGAAAATATTAAAAAAATTAAGAACAAAAAAATTTTACAATTTTTAAAGAAACTATACTAAAAACACAAAATTTAAATTAATCCTTTTTGGCTGGTTATACGGTTCGCGATAGATTTACCTTGAGCAATAACATTCCATTTAGAGTAGATGGATTTTATTCCGAAAATAAGTATTAACTATGATGATTAAAATGTTGATTCAATTTCAGACAAAAATTAAATTAGTGAATATAAATAAGGACAAAATCTTCTTTTTACAATACCTAAAATGCACTTTGAAAAATAATATTATTATGATTTCACTAATTAGCATTTCTAAAGAAAATATTGGGGGGGGGGAAAGCGTGAGATATTGCATGCAATTAGTACAAATGTATTAATATAACTGTGCTTTTTTGTTTTGAAACGAATATATTAAACTAATTATTTGGACTTCAATTGGGTTTGGTATACAAATAAACGTTAGTATCCAAGATGGTAGAAATCTACTGAGGAGAGAACCTCTAGTATTGGATTATATGATTCATGTTTTTTCTGTTTCCTGTAATCATTACGGCTAACATCTATCATCATTAAAAAAATTGCAAGTCTTAAAAATTCAGCAAAAATCGTTTTCTTTTCTCTGTTTTAAGTTGTACATACTTTAGATTTTGTTTGAATTGTTTACATTTTTTGACTTGACTTCCTTTAAATGCTACAACACATTTCACACACTGATCTTGATTCAATTGAATATCCAAATTTTAATATTTTTAAAACTAAGAAAATAGTCCAATTGTATATACAGATTGTTAGCAAAGTAATATTAATATTTAGTAAAAGAGGAACTTTGATATAATTGACAGGAAGTGCAAATATTGTTCCACGTTCTCACAAAAAGTTTGTTACTTGAACATAATTTTTAATTTCCTTTTTAAAATATTGGGACGTTTGTTAAAATTAATGGTAGCGCGATAGTTAAGAAATTAAATAATTGATTTATTTACGTCACAGCTATTAATTACAGTATTTACGTTAAATAGAAGCTATTGATTCTTTCAATTCTACAGAATGTTATTTGTAAGGGAAGAGGAAAACACAACTGATTTTCACGGCATTTCCGACGGACTGCCTTCTCCACTGTCGGGGTGGTGGATCGTTTTTTACCTCGAATTACACTCGGAGTCCCTGCTTACATGTGTGTCTAGTCGTCGGATCTTTCATGGTCATCGGTTTCGGCTTGGTATCAGATGAAAGGGTCCCGCAATATTTAGGGGTGCACGTGTGCATAGGAACGGCGTTGTGCTATCCACGAAAAAGAAGCCGCTTTGTATCTGTAGGGTGCGAAAATGTCACAGTTTTAATTCACTCATTAAGGTTTACTAATAAATGTGTATTTTTATCTTTATTCATAAAAAATGGCGTAATGTATTATAGCGTGTTTAAAAAATCGCGAAGAAAATGGTACTATACAAAACAGGACTGTATTACAAGTAATGAATAATTCTATAGAACTGTTTTGATTCTTTTAAGGAAAAAAAAAAGTGTAGATTCATATTAAATGATGGTTTTTTGCCACGATCTGTGTAAGTATAATGAGAAAATTTATGAAATATTCTGAATTATTATTTGCCTGTAAGTTATTATTAACTTGTATGATAACTGCAAAAAATCCTACTTTTGATAAATTTATGAAGGTAGATATTTTCTCACAAACTTAAAACTTAATATTTCTTAGCATGTTTAAAATGTACCGGTTCTTTTAAAAAAGGGATATTAAATATATATATTTAGTGATAGATTAATATTACTTGATATGTATTACTTTAATGAAAAATAATTTTTTATAAATAGAATATTCGTGTTCAGGTGTTTTGCCATTTTCAATTAACGAACTCGTTTACTTATTCATTTCATTTAATTACTGTTTCTGTTGTAGTAATTTTGTAACTGTTGTTTCTGTGTTTAAGAAAAGAGAGAACATAATTTCTCTTTTTAACAAAGTTTTCATATCTTTTCCCTACGAAGCTGTGGACGATGAATTAAAAACTATGATTATCGGTGCCATGGGAGAATGGGAAAACCACACTTGCCTGACTTTCCATGAAAAAGCTTTGGATTACACTTTTATTCGTTTCAGAGCTGATAAAGATGGGTAAGAACTACAATAATATCTATGAAACTTATTTTTAAAACGTGTTTAAGAAAGAAACACATTATTCAGAACTTTACATGATCCAGAAATATGAATTTTTAATACGATTTTTAAAATTAATGGGGCAATTCCTATTTAGAAATATTTTTTTCTAAAAAAACATCAGATAAAGTATTAAATGTATCGTAAATGCAAGATGGAAACCTTTATTTCTTTGTCTTTTTATCTAAAAATTTTTTAACCAAGTAAAAGTCCAGAAAAAAATGCGTGCTCTTTTAACCCTAAGAAGTAATTATTTAAATTTAAAAAAGTGCAGTTTCATAATTATATATTTTTTTAAAAATTGAAGCACCAATGCAAATGTTGAAATTTTCCTAATAGTTTAGGAAAAAAAATTAAGTTAAAACACATGTGTGTATATTTTATAATATTCCTTTTTGAGTTAACGAGTTTAATTCCTTTTTATTTGCAGTAAACCATCGTTTTATGCAATTTAAGAAATTATAATACTAATAAACAATGCACCTTGACAAATGCATAATAATGAAACTCACCCCCTAAGGGAATATACAATTTTAATTAATGTAGTTAATTGATATCTTTTTCCCTGTAATAATCTATGCAAAAGTATTTACAATTAAAATTTTTGACCATTTCTGTAAAAGATAATTAAAAGTGTTATAGTTAATAAACGTTGTGCAAAATTAATATGCTAAATAAAAATAATATTAACGTATTTCTCATAATATTAACGCAACGTAACTCAAAAAAAATTGTATATAATTCAAAACTATGTATTCAACTCTCGAATATCAAAATAATAATGATGATATAGTTTTATACATAAGCTGGAATTTTAGAATGACATTCTGAAAATGAAAATACTTTTATATTGATTTCTAATGAAATCTTCAGAAAAAATCTAAAAATGAACATGCTCCAGGTAAATAGAAATACATATAAATAATCAAAAAAAATTGTTGTATAAAATATTTATCCAAACAAGATTATTTTTAGGAAATCAATAGTATCAGCTGTAATTTATGTTAGAAAAAATGCCTTATAAAAACATATATTCCATAGTTATATGTTTAAATTCAACTTATTATTATTTAGTTCCTAGATTGTAATCATCTAGCTGTTATGGTATTTATTTACAGATCATAAAGATGTTTAGTTTAAATGTAAAATAATATACTCTCCCTCAAACTACCTCTGAAAAAAGAGAGTATTAATTACTATATAGGTAAATCTTTTCTGTAATATAAAAGTAAATTAGTAAGAATTTTTAGAACACATACACACACACATTACATATGACTTTGTTATACTTAATAAAAAAAAAACTCTTATTGTTTTATTTTAATTCGTATTCCATTTAATTATAAATGTATATCAGTTTTAATGCTAATACTAGAAATTCTGTATTATTTGTATAATGATATCCAAATTGGGACTTAATTAACTCGTCGATTTTTGAAACAAAATCTGTGTTTTAAGATTTAACGTTATGTTACAGTTGTTGGTCAATGATCGGAAGAATAAACTCAATTTTTGCTGGTCAAGATGTATCTATAGGGCGTGGCTGTAATCGAGTAAGTATACTACGAAAAGTATTTAATTCATTAGAACTCTCAAACGTTGAGTATTAGAGTATTTTCAAAGAAAAAAGGCATTTTTAGAGTAGAATGGTCATATGAGTTATTGTATTCTTCAAAGGGAACCGCGTATTCTTCTCTCACACTCGGGAGCAAAAATGATGTTGAGCCGATTTTGGGAACGGGTTTGATTTTACCTCTAAAAAATTATGATATGCTATTAAAATAATCTGGAATTCCTAGAAAGTCTTTTCCTGGATTTATTGGCAACAATAATAATTTTTAACAAATTAAATCACCAAGTTAAAATATTAGACTGAAATATATATTCGAGAGAAAAATTCAAGAAAACAGTGGCGCATCAAGTAACACCGAAGCCAAGATCAAGATTAAGACTGAATCCATTACATGTGGTTTTCGTCGAGATAGACCACGTGGTATCTTCAAAATCGACAGCTTCTCTCCACCCACTCAGATCACACCTTTCCATATGGTTCACAACAACCACACCTCTTCCTTCTTTGACTCTCAAATGTTTTTTTCGTCACAGCAATTCATAGAAGGGACATTCCTGTTGAATGGTCATCCATCCATTCATTCTTTCGCACATGTTGGCCACGAAGTACTTGAATGGAAGGAATGTCGGCTTGTTGTGAGGAAGACAAACCCAGGAGGGTATTCCCAGTGTTAAAGTGACAGGTCGATTGATAGACCCTTCATATGTTTTATGAGACCCGGCGACGTAGATGACCTCCGCCACGACGGCCTTTTGTCTCAAAGAATCAATGCAGTAGGGATCAAGATAGAGGATGCCAGGTGCAGACCCGCAACGTTTGTCAATCAGAAATTCTTGGGGGCGCGGCGGAAAGAGACACATCCACGGGATTTAGAGTGGGTGCAGAAGATGACAGAGGAGGATGAAGAGATGAAGGAACTGCGAGGACATCTTCAAAACGGAGGGATGGAGTCTATGAGGCAGCCGCACCAGTGAATAATCTTGGGTAATACAAGCAAAAGAGGTTGCGGGGATAGCCGCACCCGAGAGATGATTATGTGAAGACCAATGAACGCTTAAACTTTTCTCCCGCAAAAAGCTGCTGAAAGTAGAAACATTAATAATAGAGTTAGTTTTTGTTAATTAATCTGCAAAAAAGCCGTGTGATCCCTCTTGCTTCGCAGGAATAACGCAAATTTGGAAATCACAATGTTACATAATTCTTTTCACTCTCATGCACTTGTGAAAACAATACACCTACATTTAAGACACTTATAACAACGAAATATAAACAGATATGCAGTAAAATTTGATCAAAACAAGTAATGTGATTATCACATTTTAGTTCTGTTACAATAAGTACTGATTACTTACCGGAATGTATCAATGAATTATTTTAACATTTAATTTACATCATTTTCTATGAATATATAAGGATTATATACTAATTAGTTTTATGGATAGATATTACTGTAAAATATAAATCAAGCAAAGAGATCTAGGAGAAATTATTTACGACCTTATTAGATTTGTAACTTTGTATTATTATGTGTCAAAACAGATATTAAGTGTGATGCATTTACATACAAAAATACAACCTCTGACAATAAAAGTTCGGTGAATGAAGTCAGAACGGCCTATCTGGCAACACTGGCGAAACAAAATGCGGTACATGCGTAGCCGCAGATGCTGAATATCTGTCCCCACCGTTGTTCATTTGAGACTCATTTGTGTTCCACGTAAGACTTGTTTTACAAAGTGCTTGTTTAGTACGTAGGTTCATAACTGAGAACAGGAAAAGAAACGAACAAAAGATCAATTTAAAGTTTTGTTTTAAGTTTGACAAAGCAGCAAAAGAAACTTTTGAGATGTTGGTACGTGTTTATGAAGATCAAGCACTGTCCATGAAGTATGTGTACGAGTGGTTCACCCATTTTCAAAAAGCAGGAAAAGTGTTTCTGACAGCCCCTGTAGCGGAAGACTTGAGACCTCCGTCAGTGACGAAAACGTTGAGAAAGTGAGGAAATTATCACGAAAAGTCTTTGATTAACTGTGTGCATGATAGCTGATGAACTGCAGATTAACCGTGAATCCCTCCGACAAATCATTACCCAGAATTTAGGGATGAAAAAAACGTGTTATAGATATTGACGATATTCCTAACATCCAACGAAACGTAATGAGGCTTTTGAACTCCATCCCAAAAGAAGCAAAGTTTCCAGGACATGTATAGCAGATCTCAGTGGTGTATAGTTATGGGAAGTGACTATTTCGAAGGACAATAAGGTAACTTTCGTTCATATTTCATCTACATTAATGTTACAGGACTATTCACCGAACTTTATTGTCAGAGGTTGTATAGTAAAGGAATAAATTAGTTTTTAAAATTTTAAATATTTTTCATATTAAAATATTAATGATATTTTTACTCTAGTATTGCCACCTTCTTTCTTAACAGACGAACATCATTGTTCATGAGATCGGACACGCCATTGGCCTGTACCACGAGCAGTCCCGCAACGATCGTGATGGCTACATCCATATCAACTGGCACAATATGCCGGTGGCCCGATATTCTCAGTTCGATAGAGGCATAGAAAGTCCTAGGGGAGTGGAATACGATTACACATCTGTCATGCACTATGGACCTATGGTATATATATTCCTATTCACTACATTTGCTTGGTCAAGAAACTTTATGCACCTTGAACTTTAAAAAAATCTAAATTCTACTTTCCTTCAAATGTTGGGTTATTCATAAAGTCTTATAGATCTATCGAGTTAAGTAATTTTGAATCAAAGTTGCCAATAATACACTGTCCCGTTAGCGTGAATGTTATGCTATTCCTACGAATTCTTAATAACCCTCTTCAAATATAAACTCCAAAGTGCTTATAGAAAAATAATAAAATTTATCTTATTAATCTCTCTCTCTCTCTCTATATATATATATATATGTCAGGCCCCAGGCCTGCTGGTAAATTGAGGAGGGCATCATCTCTATAATAACTTCTTTATTTCGCTTCAATCACATAAAATCCAACATGGCGGCTCTTTGGCGCGCAACCGAGTAGAACATTAACAACCAATTCGACCAGGAGTCACCAGCTAAGCCTTTTCGAGTATGCGTTCTTCGTCAGCGCGCGCTCCACCTTTAAAAAGGCTTATTTACCCACATATCCTTACGCGATGGTAAAGAGTTCGCTCTATTTTCATTTATTACTTACTTAATTTTGAAGCTAAACTTTTCAAACCTGACATATATATATAAAGTTTTTCGTGATGCTGTTATAGATTTATCTATACACAAGGTATAGTTAGCAGAAATGTGTCGTAAAAAGTTGAATTTAACTGAAGAGGAGAGCCAAGAACGATTTGCATAGGCCCCTCCCCCTTCCTGCTCTTTCTCGAAAAATCCGCTTACGTCATAGATTTCTCCAGTAATTTCCAAAAAGGATTCCAACTTGGCTGTATCGCCAATATTTCGCCAAGTTTCCATTGAAACGCCATTATAATGTAAGGGACCAATATTACATTTTTATAATAAAATACAACAGGAAGTAATATTAACGTATTAAACATCCAGACATAAATTATTTACACAATTTTAAGATGAAACAATATTTACTCTGTCAAAATGCAGGAGCGAAGCAAAGAAGAAATAAAAATTCAGTGCAATTTAGAGGAAAAGTTGATTAGGAACATTGTTTTTGAAGAGGCACTAAATTGAAGTACAAATTAAAACGTGGAGAGGAAGACTTGAAGTTTATTTTTTTCATGCTTACCAAAATATATTGGAAAAAAAAAAAATAGAGCAACATAATTGAATAGCCGTTAAATGGACAAAAAAAAAAGTATCCCCCACCCTTTCTCTAGCATAATTGAAAATTATTTTTACTTTTTCAATGTTTTATAACAATTTTTGAGTGAAGAGTTTTATAGATTATCAATCAATTCGGAATAGAGTGCGAAAGGACCCTTTTAATATAAAAAGTTATAAACATTTTTCATAGCTTTCATATATAAACATGAGTTTTTATTTGCAACTCTTCGTTAATTTTCATAATTCCGTCATAATCTTCCATTGCGAATAATTATTCTAACAGAAGATTTTTACATCAATCTCTTAGTCAGTACATTATTCTATCATTAGATTCCTCCCATGTAAAAATTAACATATTTTTCAAACCATTTAATGGAACTTCTTTTTCATTGCTTTTAAAGCATTTAATATTAATATCTATCACGGATAGAAACTTCGAATATGTATAGCTAAAATTATAATGTAAAATTTGAAAATTACTTAGTTTATAAAAATGATCATAGTTTCTTAAATTATTATGGACATTAGTTGTTTCTGCATGGAAGCTCAAAATAACGAGTAAAGGAAAAATCATGCACTTTTAAAAAGGTAAAACAACAACACAAAAAAGAGGCATTGAAAGGTTATAAAAAAGAAAACATAAAATTGAACCGAATACAACTTGTTTGAAGATCCTTATTTTGAATTTTAGGGAAGAAATACGTTTCAAAATAGGCAATACTGTAAAATTTATGTATCGTAATTAACACTTTGAAAGCAAAAGGCGTGAATACCTTTTACTCCTCTTTTTCAAATTTACACCTCTTTATTTTATAAATTTATTCTTTTAATTATTAATTTATTAATTTCATATTTTATTACTATATTTTCATTTTTTCTTTTATTTTATTTTACAAAAAAATAATTGGAATTCAGGCTATATATGCAAGAGTTAAAGAAAACCTTCACTACTCTGAATATTCCGTAATTTAAACTCAAAGCTTTCCTAACTCTCGCTCAAAAAGCACAAATGTTTCCTTTATAATTTATTTAGGGTATGATTTCAGAATTATTTTAAGTAATAATTTAAAAATATATTAGTGGACATAATATATATATATATAATATTAATAACATTTCAATATTGAAAAGATATCTTGATATTTGTACCGTCTCAACAACTTTTTTTCACTTCTGCAAAAATTAATCTTATACATAAAAAAAAAAAAATGTGACGTAAAATTGTGAACAAATTTAAACTAAAAGCCAACAAAAATAAATAACTGCTAAATTATAAAAAGTATTATTTACATCATTTATGGACTAGTTTGAAAGAATTATTTTTATTAAACTGACTTTTTGAAACCTGAAAATGCATTTTTCATTTAAAATAAAAGGAATCATGTATCATATCATACTTTAAACAAACTTTGTAGCAAAATTACTGGTTTTGATATTGTGATTGTTGACTATAATAAATTAAATAACCTTACAAATAAAAAAAATGGTCACGTAAATCATATTATTTTTTTCATTCATGAAAAGAGTCCCTAAAATTAATTTGACTGATTTTTTTCACCTTTAAAGGGGGAAATTCAACTATACAATGGTTAAAACACAAAAAATAAAAAGATTTATTTAATGTTTAGAATGTTACAGAATTTAATGTTTATTTTGATTAGATTAATCACACAATATTTCTTTTTAAGGATTTTTATATACTAGTTTTAAAATTCTTTCTACTTTTTCATTAAAAAAATAAAGCACTTCAAATGTTATAATAATTTTTATTTAATCAAAGCTCATTCAGATATAATGTTTATCGTAAACTACAATAAGAGTGTTTAATATATTTATAAATCCCTTTCAGCTGAAAAAGTAATGTTTAATTTCATATAAATTAAAATTACGTTTAAATGATCAGAATGGTATTTGAGTCAATTAAATTATAACGTATATCTACCAAAAAAAATTTCTTACATTTTCCACTGGGCAACTGTCCCTATAATTTTTATCGAGATTTGAAGAATACAAATATGTATTCACAAGAATTCTCAATATTTTGTTTAAATAAAAGAACGAATAATAAACAAAAAAAAAAAAAAATTAACACCCATCGCTACATTATATTTTCTCTACAGAATTTTAAATATTCTTACAGGCATTTACAGAAAAATATTTTCAAAAGAATACTATAGCAGCCATGAATCCGTTTTATCAAACGCTCATTGGATCTGGACTAAAGATAAGTTTTCGGGATTCTAAGCTCGTGAACAAGATGTATTCTTGCAATGGTAAGGATTGTGCATTTGTACTCCAACAAATTTTGTTATGTTAGATTAAACTTACTGAATAAGCATTTATTTTAATTTTGCATTATTGTACAGGGTGGGGCGTATAAACTTCCTTTTTTGAAAATTCTATAAGACACACTACATGTTTCATTCTACTTTATTGTTATTTTCCGCCTACCACACAACACTGGATTTTTGAATTTACACAGTTTTAAACACAATGTCTATTAAATATCGCTTTAAATTATCAATACACGGATTTAGTCGATTTCGAAAACTTTGAGCCACCTTTTCAAGCATATCTACAGGGATATTTTCAATTTCGATGCTAATGTTGCTCCGTAGATCTTCCAGGGTCTTGGAGTGATCTTCGTAAATCAATGACTTAAGATAAGCCCACAGGAAGTAATCAGGAGGAGATAAATCAGGTGAGCACGCAGGCCAGTTTACGTCTGCTCACAGGGTGACCAGTTATTGGGGAAGTCTACTCTTAAAACACCCGTGGAAACCCTGGAGGTGTGGGCTGTGGCCCCATCTTGCTGTAACTACACGTTGTCAAGATCCTTTTCTTGGAGAGCGGGTTAGAAGAAGCTTTTTTTAGAGAGCGGGTTCACTTTTAAAGTAAACTTATCATTTATTGTAGCAATAAATTTAGATACATGTTAAATTCATTTTCGTAACGGAGAGAAAGTATGACCATAGAAGATTTCCTGTTTAATAAATGATGTTAATTATGTTTTTTCTTCAAAACTCTTAAAATTTTTTAAAAAGGCTGATCTCTTACTTTTATAAAAAACAAATATTAAAAAAAATTGTTTCCAAATCTTAAAGCATTGCATTTGCATTTTGTTTAATCCTTTCTGAATCTCTCAAAATAAATCTATCGTCAGAATCAATTATATTTTAAGTTATAAATTCAAATAAAAAAAATCATAGAGTATTTTATATTCTTTAATTTCATTTCATTTCAATCTTAAAATAATTCATTGCTTTTAAATGTAAATTATTTGTAGAAGAATTACAAAAGGAAAGAAGAATGTGAATTTCCAAAGAATTTTGATTTTAATTTGAATGAAAAATTTTTTTTTTTACTACAATATAAATTTTCAATCGGTAAGGAATCGGTAATTGAAATTCCAGTACTTAATTTTTCATTTATTATTTAGAATTTTTCATTTCTATTTATTTATCAACTCTGAAATACATTTGCAGTGAAATGTCCAAATAATGTAAGTCAGTGCTTAAATGGAGGCTTCCTCTCACCTTATCGCAATGATGATCAACCTTGTCACTGCATTTGTCCTCCAGGGGCAACAGGAGAATTTTGTGAAAATTTAAGCGATCCTTTTGAATATTACCGTAAGTTCTTTCAACTCTGTTATAACACAAAATATTGTTACGAATTTGATGTAAATAGTGTAAATAACTTGCATTTGGATGTATAATGCATTTATACTACTCCATCTTATATCTATTTTATGTTAAAATTGTAATATTCGCAAGCAACGCTGTCCCTTACGTTATAATGGCGATTCAATGGAGGCGAAATCTTTGCGATAGAACCAAGTTGGTGACTTTTACAACCATTTTGGCGATTTGGTGACTATATTGGCGACCATTTTTGGTGAGTTCGGGACCCTATGAATTCTTCTGGAAATTAGTGAAGAAATACAATAATTTCTTGATCGATGATGCAAGAGGATCTTTCTCAAATAATCCGCGAAACCTACAAATACGGAGACGGTCACCGGAACTCGAGTAGTATGGTTTTGACCAGCGATTAGTGAGTATTGTTTTGACTTGCGATTAGTGAGTATTGTTTTGACTATAGCAATTAGTAGATCTGCCTGGACCGTGATTACTGATTAGCTCGGCTGTTTAATTGGATGAGCGGTGCTTGTGAGTAAGCTTTTATATACGTGTATTTTAGAAACTGATAATTGTGTATGAGTGCTGTGGAAGGTGTGAAGATCTTCTGAGATATATTCTGCGAATTTTGCTGCTGAGTCCGGTATTTCATGGAATGGTTTTCGGCAATAAATTCTCAACGCTCTTAAAGAACTGTCTTGTTCTTCGTGACTGATCTGCATAAAATCCTCGAACCCCGATCAACGTAATAATATTTTGACAAAGCTTCATTTCATCTTAACAAAGAAAAATTAATCAGTTTATTTTCTAAACTTTTCTTTGGTTGAAAGCTGTCAGTGCTAAAAGAATGAAAAGTTTTATCAATCAGCATAGTCAGCTCCGGTGGCTTAGAGTTAGCGTGCCCTCTTCGTAAGTCCAAGGTTGCGAGCTCGACCCCGGATGGAGTCGGTAGATTTTCTGGAAGGGAAAATCGCAGGCATGTATGTCATATGATTATGTGGCATGTAAAAAATCCCTTAGATATCAATTTGGCTCTGGTACTCTCGGCAAAATTAAATCACGACAATATTTAGCATCCGACGAGAGTTTGAACTGAATATATTTCAAGCTTTTCCACTAGATGGTGCCACCAAAGAAATGGCTTCCACCCTTGTCTGTGCAAAGGCTCATTTGCTAAGATACAGCCCATTTGGGGGAAAAATCGATTAATGTATTGTAAAGTTGTCGTTTAATCTATTGTTATTTCACCAAATTTTTATTTTTTACAAAAAATACCAAGAGGCAATCAATTGCTCAAAAAAGAAGTAAAAATTATACATTCAAATAACAAATAAAATATTTGAGGAAGACTTTGTTCCATTTTAAATGACACACATTAAAAAGTAAATAAGTATTGAAACTTTTAAAAATTTTATCAATGTGAAAAATATAAGAAACTTGACAGAGGTAAAAGAAACACATTAGCACTTTTATTACATTAATTAACACTAATCATACCAACACTTAATAGATATCTATTTCTACCATAGCGGGTGAAACGACCCGACTTTATGTTTTATGCTTGAATGTATGAAACAAGAATGTTAGAAAGGAAATAAAAATAAAAAAGAAATTTATTATAATAAAACAAAAGAGTAAATTGACCATTTATATTACAAAAGCAAAAAATTAGAATTTTTAATTCATTGCTCATCGCATTTTTTACATATAAGTGTGTCCATTGTACATTTTCCGCAAACATATTTTTTACATTTAGAGCAAATTTTGTTGCTTTTATTTTCTTTACAGTATCCTATTTAACATCTCTTACGTTGATAAGCATCTGTAGTAGACTTAGGCAACGATCTTTTCGTATTTTTGCTTTGTCTTGGCTGTTCATGGGCTTCTCGAAAATCGGCGCCAAGTTCTACTGCTAGCTTGAGTAAAAAATCTTGTCTTGAGATGCTTTCTCCTGTCGTTTGCTTGTACAAAATCCAAGCATTTATGCCAGCTAAATCAAGGATATTGAAAAAAACTTGGAGAGGCCATCTGCAAGACTTAGAACTTACTTAGACTTTTCTTGAAATTATTCTCAGCTATTTTGAATGAACTACTTTACGCAACAGTCTTTGCAGAAACATGCAGCTTACCGACAACAATACGATAAGTAATATGACTCTATAAGTTTATAAAACAAAAAATGCTCTCCGGGTCAAATGACCTATTGTGGTAGATAACGGTATACGACAAGTTCAAAATAAACAAACAAACAAAAATAGTATAATAACTGAAGATTAATTACTTAGAAAAAGTCATGAAGTCAAATGTGCAAAAGCAATAAGATGATGCGTGCATTTTCAATGCAAAAGTTCAAAATGGGTCATTTGACCCGTTATCGTATGTTTAGTGTTAAAAAAAATTGCCATGTGTATAAGAATTCGTTTAGTTTCTTGTAAGTTTTATTATTTATCTTTTTCACAACTAAAGAAAATATTTTCCCTCACTTTAAAATTAGTAACTGTCATAACTAATTACAACTTAATCTGCATTTTTTTAATACAGATTATCAAAATAGAACGGATGCTTTACGTAATTGCGTTAACAGGAAAGCTTAAAAAAATATCTGCCAAATCAATTGACGCTTATGATAATACATTCGTGGGCTGTATTCACATTCCTTATTATTTCAGTTTATTGAACAATTGAAAACAAATACCTTATAAAACTACATAATGATCCAAATTAAATTGAAACATTTGATTCAAAAGAAAAGTAAACTTTATTACGTATTTTTCTTATGATTTTTATTTATTTTAAGTTTAAACAACAAAGTAAAATAAACAGTTACATACAAATACTTACTCTTAGCAATCTTACGACCTTGCAAAAATGCTAAGGGCTATTTTTAAATATACATATAATTTTAATTCCTATGCTTCCCTTAAGATGTTTTAAATAATTAGATTTATTTTAAACTTCGATTTCACTTTGTGGCAAGAAAACAACTGTAAAGCATAAGTTATAAGAAAGCAAAATAAAATTGTATTTAATTATTTTATCACGAATCATTTTTGATAATATAATGTTGTCTTCGAAAAACTAACTTTTAAAGAAATATTTCTGCAAAAAATATTTCGTATCATATATTTTCTAAAACAAATTATGTGTATTTCCCCAAAATAAATACTTTAAATTTCTCTTTGAAGAAATGCCTCCATGTGGTGGAAATGTGACAGAAGACACAGAAATTCAAACTCCGGGTTATCCAAATAGAAAACCTCCGAGTGATTCTTGTATTTGGTGGATGCAGGTACTGTATAATTAAATACATTTTTTTTTTATATTTTGGTTAGCAGTTTATACTCAATAAGATAACAATTTCTAAAAAAAATCAGATAAATTATGAGGAGTGCTTATAAATAATACTTTATTTTTATAAATAGAATCTATATATAAGAATCCTCTCTTCAAAGTTTTGTTTCTTTTTCTTTGCTTTTTATTGCTAATTTTTTTATTTTTTACTATCCATATAAAAATGTGTTACGCTGCTATAGTTAGTTAAATAATTAATAAATAAAAAATAAAATTCTAAGATACTTTCGATTTTTTTTTTTTTTTTTTCCCGAGGAATATTAAAAATTATAATGTTGAGAATTCATTGTAAACTCATACATTATATTTTTACTGCTATATTTTTGTTATTTAGTAACGAATATCACACGGTATATGCAAAATAGTTAGCGTTTATTGCGCGTGAGATTTTATTGTATATACTCATATAAACTATTTTAATTCATCAAGAATATGAATGATGTATTCCATAACAGAAAATTAAATGTATATCTTATTGTATAAATTATATAATAAGAAAATATAACATCAGATTAAGCATTTCTTATATGTTCACTATGATTATTAAAAAAAACTTAAAAATTTTCTCGTATATGAAAAAACTTCCGAGTAATTTATTCCTTTGTTTGATTATTTACAGCCTTTAATAGCATAAAAATATTTTCTGCATATAGAGACAAAAACTATTTCCATACAAATTTTCACAAAATAATTCTGGCATGCATATTTTGAAAACGAAAATTTAAGGAAAATTTAGGGATTTAATTCAGAAGATAAAGTCTGAAAGGTCTTTTTCGAACTTACCTCTTTTAATTTATTAAGTAAAAAGAAAGTTAGTTATTGATTATAAAGCTAATTTATATAAAAACTACGCAGGGCTGAAACTACAATTTTTGCTTTAAATATTTATTGCATCAACTTTAAAAACAATTTAGTTGTTTATATCATGTTACTTGTAACATATTACTACATCATTCATGTATTACATTTCCCAAAAATTGCAATTTACAACATCAAAAAAGCTGTTCGTAATGTTTCTGTGGCATTAATTTATTTTCCAGCAGTTTTTGAGGTCCTAAAATATACTTCTCAATATTTTTGTCAAGGAACATATTTTTCTTGAGGAGATTAGTTGAATTAAACATGTGTAGCAGAATTCATCACAACTATTCCATTATCAGTAGATTTATTCTTAAAATAAATTAATTAATTTTTTTTATTTGTAAAATCATTTGTTTCAAAGTTTTGAAGCATTTGTATTCCTTAGTATTCTATGATAATTTATTCTGTTGTTACAATTATTTTCTAAAATAATAAAAAGTATGTGCTAAATTAAACTTAAAATATTATTTTTCATGATCAATTCTCTCTAAGATTTTCTTCAAAGTGATAAAAATTGTCAGAAGATTTATTACTAAAAAAAGTAAAAGTCAAATTTTAAAAAATCAATAAAGAAAAAAAATTTTATTCAACTTTTTAAAAATTGAAATTAGTTTACAATGCTATGCATCTCATAAGAAATTTAAGGGGCCAATTTCTAGATGTTCTACTTAACATTTTTAAATATGCTAGCTATATATTTGCCTTTGAAAGATCTTGTCAATAATTTTGCTGAAGGGTCCTTTTCCCTCCATGTTAAGTATATTCATCAAAAAGGGATCTTTTAATGTTATTCTTAAGGTATTTAGTTTGATTTTTATACATAATTTTTGTTCTAGGCTCCAAAAGGAAAGAGAGTGCGTGTGGAATTTGTAGATTTCAGTTTCCATTCTCGTCTTGACAGAAATGATAGTTTATTTCACAGACGGTGCTATCATGAAAGAGTTGAAATTCGAACCAAGAACAGATACGATGGAGATATGTAAGTATAATTTGCTTTTTCAGAACAACTATTTTGTAAAGTAATTAATGGTATTAAATTTACTGCCAATAATTGAATGCAATTAAATTTTGTTAATTCTAAATCAATTTCATGACATGAATTATGAATCAAATTACTGATTTCTGAGGTTTTTATTTACTATGGTATTTCGAGATGAAATTTTTTAGATTCCTAGTTCTTCTAAAAATACATTAAATGCAGAATTAATCTATAAAACATTGAAAGAATTATAATTGTTTAATGGATATTTTTTACAGGAAAAATGATATCATATTTGTGAGGAAAAGTATGTCCTAAAAATGCTTCTGTATTCTAAAGAAATAATATTACAGCATAAAAAAATTAAGAATGTAATAAAGGATGTTTTATTTGCTAATAAGATTTAGAGAAAGAATTAAAAATTACCCTTAAATAAAAGAAAATGCTGGATATTGTTTTACTTGGAAAACGATACTACCACATTAGTTTGATCACTGAAGTATGTTCTCATTCGTATCAAAAAAAGCTTCTGAGAATGAATTTTCAAATTTTAAATTTAAACTAAAACATACCATTCTTATTTTTTTGTAATTTTTAGCATTGTAACAATATTTATTTATAAGTTTTATGATTACCTTGATTAAGGAAAAGAGATTACAAAAACATAAAACCTTTAAGTTAAATTTTTTGAAAAACGTTCTGAAATTCTTTGAGAAATGAAAGTAAGATAAAACTGTAATTAAGATCATGATATCTTCTTGAGGAGGAGGCATTTATTTTAAATCTTTTTATTGCTTGGAAAAGGAATGCGAACAAATATTATTAAACTATGTGTATACAAAATTCAAATAAGTTAATTTTTTTTATATGTAATTTTAAAGTTAAACAAATAGAATACCAAAACAATAATAATTTAACGATTTCTAATAATTGTATTAAAATAAATGCAATCATTTCTAGTTTAATACTGAAAAAAAATGTGAAAGAAAACATTAGCAATATAAGAACGCTTAAGACGAAATATCGGTTAACACGAAATAATACAACGTT
>BMAV01003865.1:1516-26785 GCA_019973955.1 Trichonephila inaurata madagascariensis | reverse complement strand
ATCATAAATATTATCCATTTGTAAGCTTTTCAAAATCATGGTTCCAACGTAGTCGGATACCTTAACCTCTTTCGTGCCACAGGCGCAAATAAACATCTCACTCAGCCAAAGCTTTAATTGCCTCGGACGTATATATACGTCTTTCCGAAGTGCGATCTTTTCTGCGCACTGTTATTCATAAAATTATTCCGAAGGCTTTGGAATACAATAAAAGAACCTTGACAGCATTTGCGAAGAATTTACTTATTTCAGAGAGCGTCTTACTTATTTCTTCCTTTTCATTGCCCTTCCCCCCACTTCAATACATCACATATGCTCGCCTACGTAGAAAACATGTTGGGGAGCGAGTCGCTTAATTTTTCAGCGGTAATTAAAGGATTAATTATAAGCCATGCAAATTATCAAGATAAGTGTTATTTTTTGTATATAATTTTATTTATGACAAGCCCATGGGGTCACTCGTAATTATTAAATTTGTCTTTAGGGACTTGTTAAATTAATTATAAAATACATTGTGCAGTACTGATACATTTATAAGTTTTTTTTATGTAAGTGTATTTAATTTTTTTACTATGTCAGACTATTTTTTTTGTATGCTTATTTTCAGTAAATTAATAATTTTCTTATATAATCTTTTGTTTTGACTTCTCAATATGCTCGCACCCCCTAAGGAGGCGCACCCCACAGTTTGAGAGACACTGTTTTAAAAATGCATTTAACCCAATAGTTATTTTTTAAAAAAAAAATGTATTGCAGCTTTTTTATTTTTGATTTAAAAAAAATATTGTTAAAAAATTAAAAGCTTTTTTCACATAGTGAATGAATGAGAGTGAAGGTTTATGATGTAACAATCAATTTTGCTTGATTGCTCCAGACAATAATTAAAAGTATGGTAATAATTTTAGCCAATATGAAGTATTACACAAAGAAATTGAAAGTAAAGAGTTATAGTAGAATGATAAAAAAAAAAGTTGTTAGAGCATTACAAATTAAACATTGCGGTTTTTTCAGAGTAATGAATAAAAGAGTGCAATAAATCAAAAATAAATATTTTACAAAAAGCCGGTTTGAAAAAAAGCAATCAAATAAATACGATGACGGTGTTCTTTTTTTAAATCAAGTCAGACATATTTAAAACAGAGGGAAGAAAAAAAGAAGAATTAAGGTGATGAAAAGTCGACTATCAATTGAAATATGGTGTACAGTGCATAGAACACTGCAGGAAAAACATCTTGAACTCGTTGGATCTTTTTATATGTTTTATGTATGACTTTTAAACATATGTTAATTTTTTTTACACAAAAGTATCTCTCTGTTATAGCTTTGCACAAAACATTAAACTATCCCATAATATATCAGTAAAGACTTATGAATAACACTGTGTATATCGTATCTAACATCGCTTGATTATAATAAAATATAAATATCTTATTATAATACCAAAAAAAAAGGAATCTTGAACGTTAATTTTTTAAAGTTAATTTTAAAAAATATTAAAAAATGCACAACACCCACAAAAGTACTATATATATATATATATATGTGTGTGTGTGTGTGTGTGTGTGTGTGTGTGTGTATTATTTCTAAAATTAAAACTAAGTATTTAAATAAAAAACGAATTTTGAAATCCAAGTATCAGCAGTTATTGCTGACGTTTCTACAGTTTTAGTAGAAAATAAAAGTAAATTAGAAATGCAAATTTCTTAACTAAAATAGTTTTGACTACTCCAAATATTTTGAGAGATTTTATCAACGACAGGTATCGTTTCAATTTTCAAAAAACATCAATAATTGAATTAATCAAAATTTTACTTACAACTAAAATTGAACTTTTTTATTTTATTAAAAGAAAGAAGTTCTGATAGTTTTATAAAAAATTAAATATAAATTTAGTTTAAAAACTATTTATCAGGAAAACAATCATTTTTCTTAGTTTTCTTAAAATCTGAAAGAAATGTTAGTCACATTTAAAACAAAATGGAAAGGAAATCAGTTTTAAAGGAAATGGTGAAAATATTTTAAATATATAATTATGGAATCTTCATTTAATTTTCAAATGTGAAAATTCACACCACATACCGGTGTTAAGGTACAGAAGTTGATGCACTGCGACTGAAACACTCATCAGTCATGGTTTTACAGTTGCATGGTCACCTCTTTCTTCTGACTTTCGGCTTTGAGGTTACTTATAATCAAAAGTTAATGTTGGTGGAATTGCAAACTTAAGTGTCAAAAAAGACAACATATATCACAGGAAGTGTTGAATATTCCGTGAGACATGACCATAGAGAATGTTGTGCAGACAATGCATGGTGCAGTTTCTGAAAATGGGGAGAACACACTGAACATAATAAATAAAGCAAAACATTGCACTAAAATTTTTTCATGTGTTAGTTTTTCTTTTTACTGTGGTACATTTTAGATTTCACAACGCCATAAATAACCTAATAGGTTATTTTTGTAACTGTTTTATTTACTTATTTATTTATATTTTTATGGAATCCTGCTTCTCATGAGATAATTAGTTTGTATAACAAATTTGGTGCAATTTCGATTGTTAAGGTATATGTATTCGGAGGAATTTTTCTTTCAACTACCCATTTCGGGCAATATTTACTCAGTTGAAGTAGCAACAGTTTCGAACAAGTTCTTACTAGTGGGCTGAAAAAATTGTTTGAAATTAAAATTGCAACAAATTTCAGGCAATAGGGTTCTTCGTTTCCTAAGTGAAAACAAGATGGCGGCCTCGTTTTCGTCAAGCGCGGTATCCGAAATGTGCATACTAAAATGGAATGAAATAATGAAGATCGCTTTGATTGACGAAGTTGGAAAATTTCCACACCTATAGAATCCTAAGAAGAGATCCCAAAAGATTTTTTTAAAATTTGCTAGCGAGCAGCGGTTCTAGCGGCGAGTAATTTTTCAATGTGGGGATAAAGTGCGGCTGACGGAAGAGCATGTCGTTTTGCTTACAACTCTTCCTCCTCAGCTGCTTCAAATTCTGCGAAACAGTTGCTTGAAAAATGCGTGTGTCATAAGGCTTTAGATTGAGTTACAGGTGCTCGGAATAGTGTCAGTTTAAAAGGGGAAAAAAACCTGTACTTTTCGGAGCTTTCTACATGTTATAGCTTAAATTACTGGCGTGTTTGTCGCATTGGGAAGAATTTGCGTTCATACCCATTTTTAACAAAAAATTTCGGTTTGGTAAGTGACAGCAACGCCATAATACACCCAGTTTTGGAATTATTATTTTTTTTACGGAGCCTTGGTTTCCATATTACATTAGTCTCCATACCAAAATTGGTGCCATTGGGGTTGTTAAATCGAGCTACAGGTGCCTCTGAATAGTGTCAGCTTAAAAAAAATCCCCCTATATATATACTGCTGGCCATTAAAATTGTAAGACCAGAAAGAAAAGCAAATAATAAAACTTAACTTACTTTACATATACAACATAGTAGGAAGAAAATATGATTGAATTTGCTAGTAATTTAATAGTACATATTGTTTCTGAAAATAGTACGCACACCAAACGCCTCTGGCAGGTAAAACATAAATAAGACGTGCGGTATCAAACGATGAAGCAGATTTTAGAAAGTATTTTATGTTTCAAAGATGACTTCATTCCACATTATAAAACCATTTTGAGTTCTGAGTAAAAATGAAAAACATAAGTTCTTGAAATTAAATGGAAGTATATTTAATTCAATTCTATCAAAGGCAATTAAGGTTTACATTCATTTTTTTATTGCTCTAATTTGATTGTTTTCTTACAAGCACCTTTTATTAAAATATATTAGTTTTCTTGAAAATTTAAGGAATTCATGTGGCTGTAACTTTAAATTGTTACCATTGTAACATCGTGACAGAGTAGCATCGGGGGGTCACATAACAAATTTCTAAAAAGACATTTTATTTCTAGAGTAAATAATAAAAAGAATATTCCGTATAAAAGGATTGAAGTTTACAGTTTTTCGCTGTGGAAAGTTCTTGTTCAATTTAAGTTCATGAATGCCAGCCGTTGTGCCGCTGACTCCCGCAATCCGTTATTTCACCATTAAACAAAGTTCATCAGTAGGTCCAAGAGCGTGGCTGTGTGCCCCTGCAAACTCTACCGAGAGTCTTTGAAGAGCTCAAAACTTCAGAGTGAAGTTATTTCTCAAAAGGCAAGAGATCGAGAGTCCTGTTCACTTGCGAGTTAACTTCTATAAACTCCATGGGTGGGTCACTTTCACGCCTCCAATCACCTTTCATTGCCGGGTGCAACACATTTGCACCCGACTCTCCTCACTGTAGTCCTACTCCATTGAAGCGTGGGGACAATAAGTCGGCACAATTGATTCTCACTATGAAATGGCCTCGGGTTCACCATCTAAAGGCTATAACTTGTCACATTTTCACTAAGGGTGCGTCTTTGTCGCGCCCTGACGACAGTACTTTCCATTCAAGTTGTATGTGTCCCATATTTGCGAAGGAAACCTAACACAAACGGGAGTTTCCTCGAAACTTCCATCCTATGCAGCGGCTAACAATCATCTGCAGATCGGCGAAAGAGAAAGGTGTGGCGACATCAAAGACATTCTCCGAGACAGTTCACGTGTGTTATGCCCCAGGCATAAAGAGAGATCAGCCGGTGCCTTTTTTGGAGACACAATGTCCAATCTAAACAACTTGATCCCCCATACGTCAATCTTGACAAGTATAGATGGGGAGATCTTTGCTAATTAGCAGATGTCTCATCATCATTGCAAATCTGGATTATATAATTTGCAATCAGGATGATTATCGGACAACTGTATAATCCGACAACTTAAAGATTTAATTTGATACACATATATATTTGCTTTTCTTCTACATAAATTAATCATCTGCAAGATTATCAAAAAGAGAAAATGTAGACAACTTCAAAAGAAAGTAAATCCGGGGAGGAGGGATATGGGTACAAATTTGATAACAAATGTGACTATTTATGCAATAAGGGTATAAATACAAGAAATCAGCCTGCTCATTTGAAAGCATATAAGCGATTTTCAAATAAAGCTTTTATGAGCAAGTATTCTTATGTGAATAAATATTTGAGTTTTTTCAAATGAAAATAAGTAAAACAAATATTCTCAGACTTTTTACATACGCTTTTACATCGCAATTTAATTAAATTCATAAGCACTGATGTATTTCAAAATGCATTTACATAAAATGAAAGTAAAATAAATTATAAAGCAACTTTCTTAAAACAGATTCAGTGAAATAGATTTCAAGCAGATCATCATGAAGTCTTTTCCGTGGAGATAACTATGTTTAACTATTAATCTATAATTTCAACTGTTGTATTAAGGTATCCGACTACGTTCGGAACCGTGATTCTGTAAAAACGTACAAACGAATATTTCTTTCAATCTGTAGTGTCACTAGATTAGAATACACGTATAAAATTGTTTTCAGAATAGTATTACAGTAAAAAAATTATTTAAATGCAATATTTTGGCAAAAAAAGAAACGTAGAATTGCCTATTTTCGAAACATTCTCTTTTTATGAAAAATGCTTTAATAATAATAATATTTTGTGTGCCTATGTATAGCTAAGTCTTCTCCAGAGGGCCTGAACTAGGATTTTTGAAAAATTCACATTATTACCAATTGAAATAACAATCGGTATTTTTTGTTAAAATTTTTTCCCTCTGATGTATTAAAGTATGGAGAAATCCACTTCTAAGTCATATGTTTCAAAACTCCTAGTTCAGGCTCTTTACATAGCTGAGCTACATATGGGCAAAATATTATTTTAATAGAAACATTTATCATAAAAGGAGAATGTTTTGAAAATAGGTACCATAAAATCCGGCGTATAACGCGCATTTTGAGCACAACAAATAAGAACGAAATTTATGGATGCGCGTTATACACTGGGTATAAAAATGAGAGCTTTAAATATAAAAATAAGATGAGCATAAAAAAAAATTAGACTTCTACCATAGATCAAAATACTGTTTATTTAAAATAAATGAGATTCCTAATGAACTTAAAGGATTTTTCTAAAGCTCGAAACAATACCTCGAATAAATTACTTCAAAACATAAGAGCACGGAGAACGCACATTTCAGGTTTCTTAGTCAAAAAAGGGGTGTGCGTTATACGGTGAATATACGCGAAAATTAAAAATTGTAGTTTGAGAGTATTGGTGCGCGTTATACGGCGGTGCCCGCTATACGCCGAATTTTACAGTAATTTTATGTTCATTTTTTGCCAAAATATTGTATTTAAATAATTTTTTATTGTAATAATATTCCTAAGACATTTTTATACGTGTATTTTAATCTAAGTGACATTAAATATTAAATAATTCGTTTGTACGCTTATGCAAAATTACGGTTCCGAACGTAGTCGGATACCTTAAATCATAAAAATCAAAGCTGTGAACATGAAGCAACTGTTCTACTTCCGCCTTCTACAGTAAAAAATAAAGATAATGTTATAGAATTTTTATCAAAAATTATATAGTACTACAAACCCGGAAATATGAAATGCTGTTCTGCGGATAAATAGCGGTAGTTTCAGTTCGTTAGTCTCATTAATGAGATAAGCGTTGAAAAAGTGGGTTACCTGAATGTGGTCGAGATTATGCGCTAGAGGAGCAATCGCGTTTCTTGTAAAATCTATCATTTAAATATAAATTATTGTTTCTTAATGTCATTTGCACATTTAAACAAAATAAATCGCTTTGATATAAGGTATCAATCAATTCAAACATCGTGTTTTTCCGTCGTTTAAAATAAAACAACAGAATTAATGTAATTAAATCTTATGTTAAGAATTCAAAGTCAAGGATGAAAATGATAATTAATTTTTAAAATTTGTGACACTTTTTTAAAAATTTATAAGGGGTTTCAGGGGTTTTAACTTCCTCTCAGTGGCTGAAAATATAAACAATTTTCAAATAGATATAACTTTTTGAAATTAAAATTAAATGATTCGAATCCTTTACACATATTTATAAGGGAATGAGGCTTCAAAAAAGTGTAAAATGTTTAAAATATAATCATAATTTAAAAAATTATAAGCATATTAATATAGAAAATTAATATTTCTGTAAGAAATATTAATCCCGTTTTACGTTCCGCATCATATTTTATAAAATAATAGCACTAATTACTAGCAATAAGTTGATTTTCCAAGTTAAATGTATTCTTATTACGCTATAGCTATTTTTATATAGAGTAATAAATTATATTTTTTACAAAATAAAAAAATTACATTTTTTATAAAGAAAACTTTTTAAATTTTCAATATTTTTCAAATATTTTGAAATACAAAAGATATATAATACTAAAATTAGGTAGGGTTTAAGGAATATGGTACATTTTATAGTTTTATAAAGTTTTATTCATCAAAGACTACTATTTTAGAAAATAGCATGGGTAAAACGTAAAATTTACTTAATATTTCTTACAGAAATGTTTCTTAATTTCATATGCTTATAATTTTTAAAATTATGATTACATTTTAAACATTTTGTACTTTTTTGAAATCTTATTCCTTTCTAAATAATGTGTAAACTATTCGAATTATTTAATTTTAGTTTCAAAGAATTATATCTATTTGAAAATTGTTCGTATTTTCAACCCTCGATAACACCCCCGAGACCCGTTAAATTTATGGACACATTCTTATTTTAACTGTCTTGCCAAAAACGATAAATTACATAAAAGAAGATATTGAAATAAAATTTAATACATTGAAACTAATATAAATTTTGTTTTATTTTTGAAACTGATCAATGAAGAGAAAAGTTTTTTTTTCCGTCTGTTCAAATACATTACTTATTTTTAATTTTCACAATACATTCTTCAGGGAATAAATTTGCATTCGTTAAAAAATTATTTCATTTTTACAGAAATTTATTATTTTAGTAATTTTTTAAATGTAACTGAATAATGAGATAAATTAATTTCAAGACTTCTATCTCTATAATTGAGTTAGTCTCTCAGTTCTGACTTACGGTCAAGTGGACATTGAGTTGGCACATCCTCTCAAAACTTACACACCAAACTACCGTGAGAACTTTGAGCCTTGATAGATTTAACGTACATCAGTCCTTCTACATTAAATCTTCCTTATTGGAAAAACAAGCAATATAAAAATAAATTATGCCAATTCCTACTTAGGGCAACAAAGCAAATTTTTTATTTTAGTTACTTTTTATTAAGTAGTTGCAATTAATATAAATATGAATATAAATATGACAAAATCATAATTTTAAGTGACAAAATAGCAAGCGATTTTCCTCGCAATTTTCCATTTTCCTTTGTATATAGGGTGTTGGACTATTTTTTGTTTCTTTGTGTTACTATTTATTCATTCATTAAATTTAATTATTCTAATAAAATAATACATTAAAAAAGAAATGACATTCTTAGGAATTACGTCATTTCAGGTGGCATTCGAACCCACTCCCTTTGGATTAGAAGACAAAGCGCTAACCATTGCGTTACAGGGACACAACGAACAACTTTCCTTTTTATATATGCTGTTGGACTATTATTTTTGTTACTATTTATTAATTTTTTAATTTAATTAATGAATTAATATTTGAAAAAACTGTATTAACATCAAGAGTCATCCACTATAAGTTTAAAAAAATGTATTTGAACTCGAATGGATGAAAATAAAGTATTTTATTAACGATTGAAAATTTGAACCATATATATAAATAAATATAGGGAAAGTGTGTGAACTAATAGTAGGAATTGAATGACTCGATAAATACAACGCCGGTTACAAGTTTGCGACTATGATAACTCGATCACTGTGGTCAAATTTTGGCATTCAAATATAATTTTAAAAGTTAAGATATTATTTAGCTGTATCACAACTGTACTATAAGACAAATCTTCAAATTCGTCAGGACTTGTACCCATGATTCTACAATGCCGCCATGAATTCATGGTCATGACCATTTGACTGCAAGATCCAGAAAGAATGACAATAATAGTTCGTAAAAGTCAAATAAACACATGCACAAACAAAAATTATGCTTAAAAAAATTAATATAACAAAAAGAATTAATAAAGATAAACACACATATATTGGAAAGTACAAAAGGAAGAAGATAATAAAGAAGGCAAATATTATTAATTGGTAACAGGAATCATAAATTTGATTACGGATACATGCAGTGGCGAACATAAGGGGGGGGGGAGGGACACAAAATTAAGGGCCTCCCAAAGCTCTTGATTTTTTCCCCGATTGATTATAATTCTGTGTGTATAGAAAGTAAAATTTAATTCAGTATTTGTTATTAATAATTAATTTTATTAATTAATGCTAATCATTTATTCAATAATTTATTTTTTACTGTTTTTTCCCCCCGACAATCTCGACAAAATCAAAAAAACATGTTTGGCGGCGTATTGAGGTATGATAAGAGAATGGTGGACTTTAAAAAAGCAGTTTCTTAAAATAGATACCAGTTAAGAAAGGAGTATAAAATTCCAAAAAGGGCTTCCATCATGTACAAATGGTTATCATGACATTTACAAGCAACTGTGTGTGTGTGTGACCACCTGTCCTTCGTCACAAAAACTTATCTCTTACTTTATGTTGCCAAACAATAAATCAATTGAAATTGCACTTTCAAGTGTGACGAAAGCAATTTTGAACTAATTCAATATGGGACTTTGGATTACGATGAGTAGCGATGAATAATGTATGTGCATTTTAAAGACTTATCCGTATATACAATGAGAAACTATATGTTTTAAAAATGTTTCCATGTGTATTACTTAATTATTTATTTTGTTATGGAAGTACTTTTGCATAAATTTCGTAAATAATTGGCATATTTTATCAATGCGACTTTTTTTATGCGATCCCAATCCACTGCATAAAAAAAAAGTTTTTTTGTAGTATTTCCACGAATTAGTTAGTTATATGTCAGAATTTATGAAATTTTTGAATATTTTTTTTGTGCGATTTTTTTATGCGATCCCTAACTACCGTTCAAAAACAGGTCCAACTGTATAAGCAAGAAATGTCAGAATTAAACTGTGTTAATAGTGTACAACGTTATTAGATCGTATTAGAAATATCCATACCTAAAGAAAAACAGGAAACTGGTTTACTCCGGACAATAGGATTATTTATAAGCGTGAAAAACCAAAGAGACCGAAAAGCATTGGTGAGTTCATTTAAATAGTCTTCAATATTAAGTAGGAAAAGAGTGTGGAAAGTGTGCAATAATCAGTGTCGCCGACAGAATAACGGAGGCTAACTTTAATTGCCTCTGTTATTCTGTCAGCGACCCTGAGATCATTGTACACTTTCCATATTAAAATCTTTTTTCAATCTACATTATTAAAATTGATTAGTCAGAGAGAAAAAGAATAACTACTTTGAAAATTTGGGGGTGGGTTGGGGGTAATATTGAGAGAATATAGATAATTTTTAAACCGCAAGCTGGATGTAAGAAATTAACCACTAAATATCCCAATCCTATTGTAATTTAGTTTTTAGGATCTTAAAGATGAATGAACTAAGGGCAAGAGCAATGACTTAATCTTTGAAGTGATTATTTTGGCATAAATATCGGCAATACATTAAAAGAATTATTACTATTCAATAACTTTCTTTCTAGAAATTTCGTCTGGCAGAAGAACCTTATGTGGACAAGCCCCAAATGCTTTCCCAAAAATACGAATATACTTCTCCAGGAATTCATTTCTATACCTCACTTCAATCACAAAGCATTTGTCAAAAGATATGAAGGCCTGCGCGACCATCAAACATAATACCTATCTAGGTCAGCAAAATCCCCAATTACCATACCGATATCTTTCTCGAATGCTGGAAGACACATAACGAATCTTGGTCCTCTTCGTAACAGGGTATGTCAAAAATCAGTGAACAGAATAAACTTCCATTGATCCCTGCTCAGATGTTGATTTTCTCTGTACTTTGCTAAAAGGGTTGTTCAAAGCCCATAAATAAACCAAGCACAAAGCATGCATATTTTCAGGGACGTCTTAAGCAGTGGCGTAACGTACACCCCCGCAACCCCGGTAAGCCCCGCATTGCAGTGGAGCCCAGGCCTCTAGGGGTCCCGAAGCAGGACTGCTGCCAAGTACTTACCCTATATAAAATCCAACTTGGAGGCCCTAAACCTGACTTTTCAGGGTGGTCCAAATGTTCTCCGTTTCACCACTGGTCTTAAGGCATGGACCAACTAGGCTCGGGTTCAGGGCTTTGATTACAATGAGGGCATCATCTTGTTCTCTAATCAGCCTTACTAAGATCAAAACTTGAATAATTTCAACGGTCAAATGTTATTTCTTAAAAACTTAGAATTTCGGACGATATGTCAACTGGTTACATGTGATGACCATCATCTGTGTACAGGCCTAGGCATATCACTATAAGCCATCATTACTCCTTCATTCGAAAGGTGACAGTCGATTCAGCCGGTTTGTGTGATTGCAAATCATGCACATTTATTTGTTTTGGGTTAATATTTATACGAATTTTTGAGGATGTTTGCTATGTACTGTATACTTTTAAGGGTCATAGGTGGGGCCTACATTTGTGTAGAGGCCCAAGGTTTTATTTTGTGGAGGGACCCAGGGACTTCTTTTGCGATGGGCCCAGGGCCTCAAGACGTCCCTGCATATCTTCTTTCAAATTTCTCTTATGGAACTTTTTGAAAACAATAACACTCGAAACTTAAGTTTATACAGCTGCATGGAATTCATAAGACAGATGAGAAACTGTTATATGCCCATTACTTCATCATTATAATGGAGAAATATCGATCCTCAATGATCCTTGCGATACCTTGGACTATTTTTTTCAGTCCGTCTTTTTATGCATCCCGTCTCATTTTAATCGGTTTTTTGTACACAATGTTGATAATAAGGTGCACACAATGTGTTGGATGTTACATTAAGAGGAGTTGGAAACCTCTCTCTTTATAATGACAATGTTAAATTGGTTGTTTTCGATGTACCTTTTCTCAAAATCTGTAATATTTACATGCTTGAAATTTTTCATATAATTAAAATACACCTTTCTCATTATACTGAAATGAGCTTTTAGCTAATTTTGAATTTTTTAATAATTTATGAAATATATTATTTTATCAAACATTGTGAAATTTCACCCATTTTTCAAATAAAAAATTTGTAAAAAATAAATTTTTGAGTTTTTTACAAAAAGCTCATTTCGGTATATAATAGCCATCATTATAAATATATCATAAAAAATTTACATACCTGTGAAGAGTAGTTTCTCAGAAAAGGTACATCGAACATCAAAATTTACATTTTGAGATAAATTGATTTTAATGTATACACAGTGAGACTTCTAATCGGCTAGGAAATAAAGAAATAAAAGGCTCAATTTACAATAAAAGATACATGTTTTGGTTTATATTAGACGTTCAACTTTTAAACAAAAACGAAGTACTTTGTTTATACAATTTTCGCCATTCAAATGGGAGAGTGGCCCTGTTTCAACGATTATTTAAAAATAAGTTTTAAAGGGCTTCTAATTGCCCTAGAGGTTAAAGCAAAATATTTTTAGAAAGTTTAAAATCTATACAATTTAAAAATGTAAAAATCTCTAATTGTCACAAAAAATAAGATTTTAGCTTTCCAACATCCCTTAAGGTATCCGACTACGTTCGGAACCGTGATTTTGCAAAAGCGTATAAATGGATACTATTTATGATATTTAGTGTCACTTAGATTAGAAAATGTATACAAAATTGTTTTAAGAATATTATTGCAATAAAAATTTTTTAAGTACAATATTTTGACAAAAAATTAACATATAATGACCCATTTTCAAAATATTCTCCTTTTGTGAAAAATGCTTCTATTATAATAATATTTTGCCTGTCTATAGCTCAGATCTTTCTACAGAGGCTCAACTAGAGTTTTTGAAATATATAATTTAGAAGTGGGTTTACCATATTTTACAACAGAGAGGATCAATTTTAAGAAAAAAACGCCGGTAATTACTTCAAATGGTGGTAACTCTGAAAATAATGTGAATTTTTCAAAAATCCTAGTTCAGACTCTCTGGAGAAGTCTTTACTTTTTATAAGCGAAATATTATTTTAGAAGCTTTTTTTTTATAAAAGGAGAACATTTTGAAAAAAGATTATTCTAAGTTCCTTTTTTTCCAAAATATTGTATTTAAATAATTTTTTTTTTGTCAAAATGTCCTTAAAACAATTTTATACATGTATTCTAATCTAAGTGACACTAAATATCATGAAAATTATCCAATTATGCGCTTTTTTAAAATTCCAATTAAGAACGTAGTTGGATACCTTAAGGTTTCTACAATCTGCTCTCTATCCTGCCTCATGTCTCCAATTGTTGAAATCTCAGTTAACTGTTAGGACAAATTGATATTTATATATAACCATGATATTAAACTAAATAACTATAAACTAATTTAAAACAATTTAATTTGCAGCAAAATAATAAACAAGAAAATAGCAGCACAGGGAAAGACAAAGTAAAATAGCTGCAGCAATTCATTAGTAAACTCTTAAGCTTAGGGCTAAGATTGCAAGTTAAACAAAGCTTTAATGCATTAATCTATCTTCTCACTTATTTGCTTATATGCTAGGCTGAAATAAAATTTAGAAGAGAAAATACAGTTATAAATGTTAAAAAAACTTTAACCCCTAAAATTCATTTTTAGAAATCCAAATCACCATAAACCAAAGGTATCAAAAAATAATCTAAGTGCTTAGAATAAGTGCAAAATAATTTAAAAGTAAAAATTAATTTGTAAAAAGCCTAGTGCACAAAACCACACAAGAGTAACAGAATATACTTACATCACCATAAAGAACTAAAACAAAAGAATAGCAGGACAGCATTTCCAGAAATAATTATTTTTGAATATATTCTTTAGTGAAATCAACAGCTGATTTTGTGTAGGAAATCTGAAATCAATGTATAAAATTAAACTATCTTTTTAATAAAAGAAAAAGCGTAAAAATTAGAATTAATGAACTGAAACAAATTCAGATAATATCTAGACAAATTACTTGGTAATGACAAATTACTATATATTATTAAATAAAGTAAATAATTAATATTAAAAGGTAAGTTAATTAATGTTAAAATTAAATTCCCATTACCAAAATAAAATTTAAAAAATTTAATATAGCAACTTTTTTTTAATTTTTTAATTTCATTCCTTCGTTTATCAACTAAATAATAATTACGCTGAAAACTATATTCTTATAAACTGACGTATGAATATTACTGTACCAGAATGGAACTTGAAATAAAGTTAATATTAAAAGCCTTCCATTTATAAGACATTTCTAGTTAATTTATAAGCAGTATCCAGGTATTCTGTAGTAAATTGGTTATTGTTGGTTTTAACAAGGTTTAAGCTTATAGGATAAAAAGTAGCCTTATACGTGTAGACTTGTTATTTTGAATTATACAATTGATATTTTTTCAACACATTTTTCCACTAAATCCACTAAATTTAATCGTATATAGGAAACGATCAATTTACAGGACATAAATAAAAATAATTGAAAATTTAATTCAAACTTCTTACATATAAAAAAACAGAATGTTTTTTTATATAAATATTCATAGAAATGATATCACCAGAATTTAAAAAAGTTAAGGCATTTACATTGTTTTCATACATTTCTGAATTCCTTTAAAGAAATCTTGTTTGAAATCCAAATATCTTTTGTGTCAATCAAAAACATTAACAATAAGCTCCTGCGAAATTTAATTCCATTTGTAAGTTCTATATATCTAGTATATAAAAATTTCCGAAAATGATAAGTGGACTTGAAAATAACAAAACGAAAATTTAAGTAAGAAAATTCTATTTGAAAAAGTACCTTTCTCCGAAAAATTCTCGATTCATTTTCATTTAATGATTTTCATGGACTTCAAAGAAGATATAAAACACTATTTAACTCGTAACGCCCTATCAAGGCATACCGATTATTTGAATCATAGAAAATAATTCAATACATTCAGAAAATATATCTTTTATGTGATAAACAAGCCAATTATAAGAAATCCAATTAACCTGTATCAATCGAAATCTGCTGGAGAAGATATTAATCTTGGAAATAAAATGAAAGGTGGGGCCATTTTCACTTGTCGAGACGTCAAAATTTCTCTGGGTTTGTGGGCAGAAAACAACAAAAATAATATAAAACGCCATAAAAAAATTCTACCTGGTGACATGTTAAGTCTTTTGTGTCTCTCTATTCCCATTAAACCTCCATGCTATCTATCTAATGGTGTGAAGGGAGATAAGAACCTTGAATTTGATATTATGGGGGTGCTGTGACGTCACCCTTTATAAGAGATTTGGGGTTAGAGCAACATTGGGGTTTTGGGTATTTTTCATCCAAAGTTCTTTCAAGATATGGAAACGGCGTGGTTCTTGAGCGTGGCCTTGCCCTTGTTGGCGAATCAAATTGGCGGAATCTGTAGCCAGCCCATAGATAGTTTTGACGATGTGGTGCCATTGTCTGATATGGTAAGATAATTGTGTAAATGTTACATATTATGACATTATCTGATAAGTAAAACGTTTTATGGTATTCGATTTATTGACTACGTTTAATAATACTGGTGACATAAAGATAGAAACTGTTGAGATAAAGAGAATAGCATTTCGAGAAGATTGAATATTATAGGATATTGGATTTTCTTTTTAGAAGAGAATAAAGTTAATATTTTTTAGGAGAATGTGATCATTTAATTTTTAACAATGTAATTTTACTTAGATCAATGACTCCTTAAGAACTTTTTCGTATAAGACAGCAATTTTCAATTAAAAATTTTTAATGAATTGTTTTAACTTTCATTATTATATGATATAAAAAAGAAGTAGTGTAATAATATCTTTATAGCGTATAAAATGTATATTATATTTAAATGTTGAAAAGAAACATAATCTTCACTTCCTCGTGTATATTTTGTAATATTATAATTTGAAAAACTGGATCATAAACAGGATTTTTAAAAAAGTTTTTAAAATATTATGTATTTAATTAACATGTGCTAAATATAAATCTGTCAATATATCTTAAAATTGCAGAAATACTTTAATCTCTTAAAGCAAGAGTTTTTATCGAAAAAACTGGAAAAAATGATTGAGTTTTTCTGACAAAAAATGAATATATAGGTACAAGTTTGATGTAGAATAGATAATTTATATAGTTCAAAATATTTAATATAGTTTAAATAGTTTTTAAAGTTTAATTAAAATCTGTAGATTATTTATTTTTATGAAATGGATCTCAGACGGGCATTATAGAAATAAAATAACTCGAGATACAAGATCCCCCGTGAGAGCCACGGGCAAATGCGTTTAAGTGTTAAGCTACAAAGGAATTGAATAATATTTTTACATTTTCCGTATTGCTTAGTTTACATTAGAAAATACTTAGCATTAATTTGGGAATAATTCTTTTCTTTAAAAAAATGTGCATGTAGCTTTAACAGTAATATTTTACCTACAGTCTCACATTTATCATAAAAGAATATTCAATTTTTTTATTACTAAATATATACTAAAAACTACGCGGGTATGGAGTATATAAAACTCACGAGAATATTACAAAACACAACTCAATAAAAAAAACCCCTTATTTCTGAATTCATTGAGATCTACTATTTATGAGCTTTTCTTAAACATTATTCGTATAAACTTGGAAATTGTTTTACGATAAATATGTAAAATTAAATATACCGCTATTATTCGAATCTAAGCCGCACTATTTTTCCAATGTTAATGCTACTGAAAATCGGGCGCGGCTCAGAATCTAATCCTCGGTTTATCTTCAGTATTCAGTCTATCCTGAATATCGTTGTCTGTTCGCATTTAGGAAATTTTATTGTATATACGCTTTCTTTTAAACACCTAAACATTAAAGATACCGAAAATAGCATCAAGACGATTTCATTTTGAAGTAAATTTGAAAAGGAACCCAATTTTATATGCAGAAAAAAACAGAAACAGAGCAGCGACCACTGAAAATTTGACACAGATTAAACAAATATACCTCGTGGGCGTAAACAAAACGATATAGTTTTTGCTTGTAAGTGTTCAACAGTCTTTAATAATTTTTTTACATTCTTTTTTTAAAAAATGTTGCATAACAGATGCATTGGATGGCAAGAAAGACAACACCGAGTGGGGAATTGGTGACATCGGCGGTTAGAGTAATTTTAGCTTCATGTATGCATTTGAAAGTATTTAATACTGGTAACATAAATTAATTGAATTCTTATTATTTATCAGTAAAAAAAATTTTTACAAATTTCTTAAGTATGGGTTACATAATTTTTTAAAATTTTTTCCTCAAAAACGTGTAGAAAATTGGTGATGCGGCTTAGAATCGATGACTGCTTAGATTCGAGTAAATACGGTAGTTTTAAGGTATCCGACTACATTTTGCAAAAGCGTATAAATGGATAATATTTATGATATTTAGTGTCACTTAGATTAGGAAATGAATATAAAATTATTTTAAGAATAGTATTACAATAAAAAATTATTCAAGTACAATATTTTGACAAAAAATGAACATAGAATGACCTATTTTCATAATATTCTCCTTTTGTGAAAAGTGCTTCTATATTATAATAATATTTTGCCTGTATACACGGCTCAGACCTCTGTACAGAGGCTCAACTAGAATATTTGAACTATATAACTCAGAAGTGGGTTTATCCATGTTTTACGACAACAGAGGGGAGAAATTTTATGTAAAAAACGCCGATAATTATTTCAATGGGTTGTAACTCTGAAAATAATGTGAATGTTTCAAAAATCATTGTTGAGCCTCTGTTCAGAAGTCTGAGCTATATACAGGCAAAATATTATTATAATAGAAGCATTTTTAACAAAAGGAGAACATTTTGAAAAAAGGTTATTCTAAATCAATTTTTTGCCGAAATATAGTATTTAAATATTTTTTTTTTTTGCCAAAATGTCCTTAAAGCAATTTTATACATGTAGTCTAATCTAAGTGACACTAAATATCATAAAAACTATCCATTTATGCGCTTTTTAAAAACCATGGTTCCGAACGTAGTCGGATACCTTAAAGTATTCATATAAAGTTGTGTATAGTTTTCTTAGGTATTTTTTTACATAAAACTAAACACGATTTTGTAATATTTATTCAGAACGAAATATATTTTATATTTATGTTGATCTGAACTAAGAATGAAGATATTGAATAGACCTTCAAAGTAATTAAATTCCCCTTCTTGTGAACATAACAGGATATTTTAACAGAAAGGAACCCAATTGAAACTGACGACGGGGATCCTCTCATTGAAGGTGATATTGTCTTGCCACCTCTAACAGATGAAGAAAAAAACGAAGTAGAAAACGAACTACAAGTTCGAAAAGGGCTCCTGAACATTCTATCTCTCTGGCCAAGTGGAAGAGTTGCTTATAATTTCCACTCCTGTGAGTATATTAAAAATTCATAACTCCAAATCGATAAAATCGGAAAATTTGCATCCAAATACTTTTCAAAATTAAAACAAGAAAACATTGAAAGTAATAATTCTATTGCCAAGACTGTGCACATAAAAATATTGATCATTGAATCCTCAACAGTTGATATTTGTATCTTGATTTGGATAGTTATATTTGAAAAGCAATATAAATAAAAAAAACTAAACATTTTTTTTTTGGTTTAGTCCATAATTTTCTTTTTCAATATTTCTGCGAATTACTAAATATATTTAAGGTTCGTAACCATGATTTTGTAAAAGCGTATAATTGGATAATATTTATGATATTTAGTGTCACTTAGATTAGAAAAAGTATATAAAATTGTTTTAAGAATATTATTACAATAAAAAATTATTTAAATACCATACTTTGACAAAAAATGCACATAGAATGACCAATATTCCAAACATTCCCCCTTTATGAAAAATGCTTCTATTATAAGAACATTTTGCCTGTATATAGCTCAGACCTCTGTACAGAGGTTGAACCAGAGTTTTTGAATTACATAACTTAGAATAATTAAAATTTTAAGAAAAAATCGCCAATAATTATTTCAGTTGGTTGTAACTCTGAAAATAATGCGAATTTTTCAAACATCCTAGTTCAGACTCTCTGGAGAAGCCTTTATTTTATATAAGCACAAAATATTATTTTTATAGAAGAATTTCTTATAAAAGGAGAACATTTTGAAAAAAGGTTATTCTAAGTTAATTTTTTGCTAAAATAATGTATTTAAATAAATTTTTTTGTCATAATATCCTTAAACAATTTTGTACATTTATTCTAATCTAAGTTATACTAAATATCATTAAAATTGTCCATTTATGCGCTTTTTTAAAACCACGGTTCCGAACGTAGTCGGATACCTTAACAATAGAAAAAAATTAATGACTTTTATCAAAAACTAAGAAAAATTCACGATGATAAAGAAATTTTTAGTGATGTTGTAATAACTGGGTTGCGGTTATTGGAGTTTGGGGGTTCGAATAAAGATCAGCCATAATTAGCTCAAATTCCAATTTATTATTTAACTTAAATCGAAGCAACTCAGGGTAAGAAATGCTCAACACTACTAATTATAAGAGCAATCACACTGCAAAAAGATATTTGTATATAATCTAATTCACTAACTTTTAGAACACTTTGGACGTCTACAGCCTAATTCACCGTAATTCTTTTATTAGTTGTACAACCTCCGGTTGTTAGTATTAATCTCTATCTAATGACTTAATCGTCAGTTAGCAATATTTGATCATCCAGAAATTACTCGTCGACTAACTCTCGACTAACTTCCAACTACTCTACACTAACTTCGCGTATAAAAAAGTCAATGCTTAAATAGAACCATTCATTTGAATAAATCGAGTCTTCTTCTTCGGGAGAAAGTGGTTCAATAGAACAACAGTTAAAAAGAAATAAATTTACCCCAAGAGGATTATTTACAGGTTCCCGGATAGACCCGTTACAATTTGTCTATTCTGATTTTACGAAACGTACACGAATTTAGAACATTTGGGTTTTATGTGTGAATTCTGAATTTATTCTGAAAATGAAACTAAATTACACAGATTTATCTTTAAAATTGCGCAGTATTATTAAATAGAAATACATTTTCAAAGAAAAACTTAAGGATTACCCTAAAGTACAGGAATTAAAAAGTCTATCGAGAATTTGTTATTATGATAACAATTATCTTTTACGATAATTTTCAGTTTGGCAAACTTTTTAAAACCATTATCTTTCTTGATGTTCAGCCTAAAATTCCATACGCTAACACATTCCCTATCTTCCATTATTGCACATTTAAAATATTCAATAATGTAATAAGTGTAGTAACCAATACAAAGTTGCTTGTTTATTAGAGTCCAATTCTATATCAAAACGAGGATGCTAAGGCACAGCACTGTTGAGGCTGTAACGATTCCCGTCACACTGTGAAATTGCCCCCCTCAGGTGCCCTTCTCCGTGATTATCTGTGAGAGCTAGAGGTGTAGGATTAACGAAAGAACTAGAAGTTTGCATGTTCTTAATATGGCTTTATTAAGAATCAATTACCACTATCAATAACTAACACGCCCAAACTCAATTCCAATAATATCTCAGATCCTAATATTAAATAGTCAATCCTACCTTAACTTCGATCCCCGATCCAAACTTAATGGAAGTTAGGTATTCACTCGAGTGCAATGGTATGCACCTTGACCCAATGGCTCTATCTTCGGGATAACCTCTGTTGGCTGTCACTTCACAATTGAATCACGCACTCTCTTAACATTCCCCAAATTGTCACCTCGCTTACTCTAACTTCTGATATTTAAAAGCTTTCTAATTTGCATCTTTTATTCATGTTTCACTTCTTGGGTTTTGGTTGGAAAAGAGTTGCCATTAATTCTGGCCCCAAAAGAACCCAAAGAACATGTTAATGAAAAGACGCGTGAGCCCGTCACAACACAGATATAAATCGGCTTCCTTTTGTGGATATGATCACCACGTTCAAGGAACACCTGCACCCTTAAAATATTGCACGGTCTTGTCTTGGGCATCCTTTGGCAACCTTTGACACCACGAGGAACTCCCTACTCTACCCTCGAACCAGATGTAACTCGAGGATAAAAGTGACGACCACTACCATTTGAAAATACCCTAGAGAGAGAGAAAGAGGAGACGATTGAAAACTTTCGCAGACTAGACGTGACCTCCCCTTCACAAGCAACCGAATTTGGATCTAAGAACCTAAAAAATATTTTTGATAACTTCAATGTAAATACTGCAATTAATAGCTCTGCGACGTAAATAAACTAAATATTTAAATTAATAAACATTAAGCTACTTTTATTTATCTCAAACGTCACAAGGTGCTGGTAAGGCAGAATTAGTCCTGTGAAAGGCTGCGTTGGGATAACATTAGGATGCTCGTTATCTGGAGTCTTGATAGGTCACTGTAGGGGTCAGAGAGTCTAAGCGGATCCGGAAGTCAATCGGAGAGAGAGTCCGTTGGAGTGTGTTGGAGCGTCGTAGAGTGTTGAAGCGTTTTTGAAGCGATTAGTTTCTCCTTTTCATGTCTCTTTTAAGATCGAATACGTTATGCCCTTCCAAGCCTAACGCAGCGCAGAATCACTTCCATTCGGACGTAGCTAGGATTACTATTCAGCCATTGGTTCTTGTTACCAATCGTGTGGTGAATTTTGAAGCCGGAGATTGGCATGGAGACTGCGCCGATAACCTCTCTGTCGACTTTATAAATGGAGGTCAAATGTTGACTTGCCTAAGCATCGGATTGTCCAGTCTTGGAAACTTTTCCACACGAAACTACGTGATCGTTGAGACGTCATTAGTTACCTAACAGGAAATCGGTCCATTGGTGGAGATCACAGCAAGGGCATTTGGCAAATTTCCAAGGGAAACAAGCTCACTAAAAAGAAAAGCTGAGCTACCAACTGATCTCCTGGGAAGTTACCAGCCTCGCTCTCGGACTTTACTGAGGAAAAATATTTTTTATAGTAGAAAGCAAGTTTAACAGGAATTACATAGTTTCTTCACATTATTTACATAGTTAAGTTATTTACAGATTACAAAGGTATGTAAAAGATACAAAACAAATATTTATCTAGAAAAATACAGATATAGTGAAAATAATGCATTCAGATTTGATGTATTGATGAAATATATAACAAAGGATAAGATGTATAGCACATATCTGCAATACATATACTGTTAATTCAAAAAACCAGAGATAAAAAAGACAAAAAATAAATAAATAAATAAAAATTATAAAAACAAATAAAAATTATAAAATTTGCCACAAAACTGAGATAGATTAATAATTTGTTTGAATATCCCGCTACTTTTTATAAATACTTTTCTTTCCATTACACTCGTATATAAATGGTTCAACATTTGTGGGAAGGGAAATGATTCTACGAAAGTAAGATATTACAGTATATATAGGCTAAGTACAAAATTCTTTGACTGAACAAGGAATAAAAGCAGATATAAACCCCTTAAAAAGAAAATATACAAATAAAACATTTAATTTCAGAGAATAAATATATAATAAAATACTTAATAGAGAACAGAAGCAATATACCAAGGAACAGGAACAACAGATTGACCCGCAAAAAAAAAAAAAAAAAAGTAAATATATTGTTTAAAATAAAAAAAGAGCTAAAATAAAAAAAAAGGAAAACAAACAAATTAAGAAATAAATCAATTATATATAATTGGAGAATTACTGTTTCAAATATTTTGCTGATTAATATAGAAAATTGAGAGAGAGATTTAAGTTGAGTGTATGGTACATCATAAAAATACTAAAATTCATATTAATGAAGAATTAAATCGCTTATATATATTTTTATCAATGCTATTTACTTGGAATGAATAAGAAATACATTTTTGGTAGAATTATTAGAAAATAATTCTTAATTAGTAGAGACATTATGACGTACTGACTGCAATGTGAATTCCGTTAAATCCATCTTTATTCCGTGATACAATATTTATGGGTTTATTAATTAAGCTTTGAATGTATGTTATTCTAAGTGCTTGATAGTTTGAACCCCAATATTTTATTTAAATTGTTCTAACACTTACATGTTTTGTTTTATTTATATAATTTAATTCTTGTTAACACTTTCCTGTATTATAAAAAGTGTTGGTAAAAAGCAAAGCTAAAGGTTTCTAAAAAAATATAAAAGCAAAGTTAAGGGTTTCTATAAAAAACGTAAAAGCAAAGTTATATATATATATATATATATATATAGGTCAATTCTCTACTAACAAGAGATCACATCCAAACAATAACACTCGACAAACACATAGACAGCAGGAAAATCACACAATGAAGGACAAAAGAGTAATCGAGATAATAAATATAAAATGGATGCTGCAGTGCTATGAACATTACTGACTTAGGACAGTTATTATATAAAAATTAAATTATATAAAAGTGGGGTTGAACATGTTTTTTTGGCCAGCCAACCTTCCCCCTTTATTTGTAAATAACACTGAGCAAAAACCAATAGGAAATAATGGATAGAAATATCTAAATCCATTACAAGATAGAGGTAACTTACCTAAAAATTGCACTTACAAATGCAAAGCCCGCAAGGGGGTTTCTTACTAACCTTTCCTAGCTATTGCATTTTATTTCTGCGCAGTTTGCATTTTTTAGGTTTTACGAAAGTAAAATTTATTCCTTGCCATTTTATTTTTCTATAAATTCATATCTTTTCCACCAAAAACATTCAACAAAATACTAAAACTATAATGTATAGCACAGTTCAACTTTCAGCAGAAAATATTTATTCATCAAATATTAAGCATCCAATAATAACGGGTGTCCGAAAAGCATTGTAACAACCTACAAGAGGTTGTTGGTCTTTGGGGGTACGAGTAAAGCTTACGATAGCAAGTTTTAAACTCAATTTTGAACTCTTTGACCCTTAAATCAACCCTTTGACTTAATCAACACAGCTAAAGGTAGGAAATGCACTTAGTAAATAATTGGAAGAGCAATCCCTCCGCTTAAGGCTACGAACATATAAGTATAATTTACTCGACTTACTCTTGGAGCACTCTTGACTTCTACGATAGAATTCCCTGTAAGTATCTTTCTTAATTATATAACCTCCGGTCATAAATATAGTTGACAATTTTAATCTCTTTTTATCTCCAATTTTCAACTATCGACCATCCAACGACTATCCGTCGCTTAACATCGCGTACCTAAATACCCACGCTTAAACAGAATAACTCATTTGAATAAATCGAGTCTTTTTCTTCTAGAGAACGTTTTCAGTAGAACATACAGTTAAAAAGAATAATTTTACCCCCAACAAGATTAATGGAAGGTTTGTGGATATACCACTTACATTATAAAGAACTTTGAAATATTAATTACAAATAATAAAACAAAGATATTCACTTACGGTTTCTTATGTTCCATAAAGAAAATGTTAAATTTTTTTTTTCGTTTTCTTTTTTTTTTTACAATCTTTATTGCACGATTTCAGCGTACACCCTATTCGTTGCGCGTATGCATCTGTGCGAGATTTCTAGCTAAGTTCTATGAAGTTTTGCAGGATCAATATTCTAAATTGCTGCTATAATTCCACTATTCTGTTCATCAGTGCCCTTAATTGGAGATTAGAAAACAATGTTTTTCATGTATCTCTACAAGAAGAAGTCCAAAGATGTTATGTTTGGAGATCTAAATGGCCATGGTACTGGACATCCTCTTCCCATCCATCTTCCTTCCAAACTCCAGTGCGGCGGCACCCCATTTACGTTGTACATGTGTTTCAGATTTAAATTCAATAAACCTTACTACAACTTGCATTTGTTCTTGTGGTAAAGCCATTTTGTAATGAAAAGGTTGTAAAAAGTGGACGTTGCGTGATCTAGTTTGCTTTTCATTAAACAAAAACTTTAAACTTTTCTTTATGGAACATAAAAGATAGCAAGCACAAAAGTCTTCGTTTGTTTACTGCTTATTTATTTTCGTATGGGTGATCATACTTTTCGGATACCCTATATTTTTCTGAATTTTAATAGTACATATAATAGTTAAGTTTGAACCAGCATATAACACACAGTACTTTAGATTTAGTAGTAAACACATATTTAAAAAGCAATTCAAATGTGTACCCTGTTTTTAAATAGAACTGTTTAAGGTATCCGACTACGTTCGGAACCGTAATTTTGCAAAAGCGTATAAATGGATAATATTTATGA
>BMAV01003864.1:0-44242 GCA_019973955.1 Trichonephila inaurata madagascariensis | reverse complement strand
GTTTCGAAAATCATAGTTGAGCCTCTGTAAAGGTCTGAGATATATCGGCAAAATATTAATACAATAGAAGCTTTTTTTAAAAAAGGGAGAACTTTTGGGAAAAAAAGGTTTTCTAAGTTAATTTTTGCCAAAATATTAGTATTTAAAATAATTTTTTGTCATAATGTCCTTAAAACAATTTTTATATTCCCTATCTAAGAAACACTAAATATCATGAAAATTTTACATTTATGCGCTTTTTTAAAATCATGGTTCCGAACGTAGTCGGATACCTTAAAACATCGTTTCTCAAATTGCGGAGCGCGCCCACCTAGGGGGGCGTGATAATTCTATAAGGGGGCGCGAGAATATTGAAGAGTCAAAAACCGATTATTTAACAAAATTATTAATTTAATGAAAGTAAACAAACAATATATATTCTGACCTAATAAAAATAAAATACACATTTATACTTACATAATATACTTATGAATGTGCTACACAATGTATTTTATAATTAATTTAACAATACTAAGAACAAGGTGACTAATTACCAATGACCCCATGAGCTTGTCATGTATAAAATTATGTACAAAAATTAACGCTTATCATGATCATTTGAACAGTTTGTAATTAATCCCTTAACTGCCATTAAAAGTTACACGATTCGCTCTCTAATGCCATCGTTTTTCCCCCTAGGTGTGCGTATGTGATGTATAAGGAGGGGAGGGGGAGAAAATTAATAAATAAGCAAACCATATGAAATAAATAAATCCTTTGAAAACACTGTCAATGTCTTTTTATTGCATTCCAAGGCCTACGGAGTAATTTTATCGATAGCAATGCATAGAAAAGATCGCACTTCGGAAAGACGTATTTATACGTCCGGGGTAATTAACGCTTTGGCTAAGCGGTGCATTTATATACGCTGGAGGCAATTAATAGGTTAAATTCGTATTGCAGCTTTAGCGTCAAAGTATAGTATTTTGAATTCAATATATTGTTATTGTAAGGAAGTGGGGCGCGGTGAAAATTATGATTTATAATTGGGTCGCAAGTGTTGAAAGTTTGAGAAGCACTACCTTAAAATCAACCAGTAATGTATTTTAAAGTAACTGTTATCCGATGATCAACTTGCTATCATTCAGTGGTATGAGCCATTTGGATCCCTCTTAAAATTAAATTCAAAATTTTGAGGTCTCCCTTATCCGAAGATAAGATTAGGGAAATCCCTCAAGATAGAGTTTTTATTTTAATTGCTGTATTCAGTGTGCTGATATTTTTTCTTCAAATCAAACGAGCTTGTATCAGCATGCCCGTATTTAAGTCCTTATAGTATTTAAGATAATCTAAACACAGATACAGTTATTTCTCTATTCCTCCTGCGAAAAAGGAATAACTTTCCAGAAAAATTGTAAGCAGTGGTGAAGAAATTATAATTTAAAAAAACTAACCTCTGTTTTTTAGTTAATCGAACTAAGTTGTAACTTAATCTTTAAGTCGCCAAATCTGGAAATGGGATCTGAAATGAGTCGCTAGATGAGGGATGGGATCTGAAAATGGAAATCATTAATCCTGATGCCTGATCAAGACAATGGAACAAAATTATTAAATTTTATATTGTAACCAAATCCTGGACAAGTGAGTGAAATTTCGAATTAATTCGATTTTTTAAAGTGGCTAAGAATTGAGTTCAAAGATTCCATTACATAGAAGTGAAGCTTATAGAGTGTTAAAAAGTCAAAATTAACAACTTTTGCAACTCTCGTGTTTCGCAGCTGGATGAAAATAGTATCACTCCTTACACCTCAAAAAGACATTAGCGGAAGTGAAAACCCAGAAGTCGTCCTTGTCACTTGACCGCGGTTCAAATTTGCAAAGTCAGTTACCAATAGCCTATGTACCTCTTCCAAAACGCAAGGATTATAAGTACTCAAGCAATCAATCAAAAAGACCTAAATATCATTATTTTTTTTTATAATTTAATTATTTGAATAATCATTTTTTTAAAAAATCGATTACTCAAATAATTAAATTATAAAAAAGAATTTTTTAAATGTAGAATCTAATTCCTTTACAGAACTAAGTAAAAAAGGTCCAATCAACCAGTGTTCCAAATTTCATTCAAGAATCGAAAAATGTTCGGAAAACTCCTTAGAGGCAAAGTCGTAATGTACGCCCCCGAAACCCTCGCATCTCGTGGGGGGCAGAATTTTTGGGTGCCCAAAGCCTGACTGAACTTTGTAAAATCCGGCATTTGGCCCAAAACCTGGTTTGAGGGGGGCTAATATTTCTTCGTTAGGCCACTGCTTTCAGGGCCATGTTTTAGAAAATATCTGCACTAACGGTTTATTCTTCGGCCATTTTTTAACACTGCGTGATAAATTGTTCGATTTTAAAAAAATATTATAAACTCGTATAAAACCCTTAAGACGTGATTTTTGAAGATTTCAAAATTGAATATTTTCCGAATTAAAGGAGGAAATTGCATGAATTCAAAGGACTTTTTTTCCTTGAAATATTATTACTTTATATTTCCTAGAAAAATGAGATAATTTTCCAATTTTGTAATATTTTTATAGTTGGGGGAGTGAATGAGTGAATATTAACGTCCCACTGTTCAGCTACTCGAAGCCTATTGGTGACGGGCCTCGAACCGTAGAGTCACGTTCAGATGACGAGAACGACACCTGAGCTGAAACCCCTCTTCAATCTTCCACACCAAACCAACGGAAGGACTTTGAACTTCGACAGATTTAATGTGCATCAGCCCTTCTACACGGTGGGTCTTCAGTTGCTCGAGAACTCGAACTTATGGCACGCTTAACACGAGGTCGTGATCAAAACCTATAGAAAACCACGGCCGCTCAGATTTAGAAAAAAGTATCTCTAGTTTAGTTAAGGGAACCATTTCTTTTTCCTAATTATGCATTTATTACTATTATAATGTAAAATCTCAATAAACGTGAGTAAAAAACAAAAAGTGATCATGATGCCAAATTTATGTGAAACCTTCGAAACCGAATCACGAACTACCGCTTAATTTTTTTTTTCATTCAAATTATTAAACTTGTAACTTCGCATTTTAATGCATCAGTCCTTCTACAATGGGGTTTTTAGTTGTCAAATCGAATTATGACTTAAACGAGGTCTGATCAAAGACTTTCAGAAACCTAGCCTCATTTAAGTTCCTAGTTATTAGACCATTCTTCCTAATTTGCATTTATTTATATGGGTGAGAATTTCAATCGTCAGTAAAAACAAAGCGTCATTGATGCTGAAATTTATACGTACTTGATGAAGAATCACAACTAGCTAATTTTCTAATTTTCAAAATCAAATTATTAAACTTCACTTATTTAAAAGAATCTTCAATACATTTTCTAGTGTACCATACTAACTTTTGGTGATTCAGCGACTCTTTACGACTTGTGTCAAAACTCTATAGAATAGTTTTTTCTACAATGTTAAAAGTATTCATTTAAACTATTAGGAAATTTTACTATACAGTATTTTTTGGATGACAATACGATATAATATCAAAATAATAAAAATTAATGGCCATTAAACTGATTCAGAATACATAGTAATACAATTTATATTTTATTGTTCAAACTATTTCTAAAGTATTAGTTAAAATAGAAATTTACAAAGATTTTTTTGTGATCAAGTAGATACTTAATGTATATTTGATATTACTGACCTTAATCACTTATTCCAAGTATATCATATTTATATATTTCGTTTATTAAATTTTGTGCAATAATTTTGTCCAATTTTAAAGGGCCCAAAAGAGCCAATTTTGGCTATACTGCGCCCTTATAATTCTTGCAACAAACAACATGTTACGAGCGAATCTAATTTCCAAACGAAAGTTCTAAATATAAAACGCTTCTGTTTTTTTCTTGAATCCTTACACGGTTTTATTGCCTTCTGACCAGTAAAACCAGTGAAGAATAAAGACTTTCCTCAATACCTCTCAACTGAACTCATCTAAATCACACAGACACTATTCAAAACAAGAAACCAAGCCTAAGCATCCATAACGAACGAATGCACCAAGAGGAATTTGATGTGTTTCAAGTAGTACCACAAAGTAGCCTGGCACTCAAAATTTTGTTCGTCTAACTGTGTCTCCTCTCTGTTTCACGGCCTGACGATGATGACGTCACACTTGGATACGGTCGCAGAGAGTGACGAGTCTGAAATGGGACAAACTGGATGATATTTATTTTTCTCGGAAAGGTCAATAGCTGGATAAGACCCCAAGGAAATATCTTTTATGGACGCTGCACTGATGGACAGAGTATTTGTGGATTTGTAGGTTTCTGCCATTTTTTTTCACGCTCAGTGGTCAAGAAGTTATGCTTTGACTAATTTGTTACTCGGATTTTTCTGACTTGAAAAAATAGGTCGCAGGTTGATGTTCCGGATCAGAGATAAGAGAATTTTGTCTTCTGTGTAGGAAAAGTGCTTTGTTGTTGTCTTGTGTGTCTTTTGGGGTTTTCACTCGGATCCAGCATTCGAAAGTTTTTGAAATTTTGTCTTATAGAATGTATTGCGAGAGTGTTGCCAATTTGTATCTAAAATGTATTTGTGTTTTTAACACAAGAGTTTTCTTTTTTTGTGCTGTGTGATGAATATCTTTACGGTTTTAATTGAATTCTTTTTTTAAAAAAGAGGTCAAGTAGCCCAATACAAAATTGATAATGATTATGATACAGAATTGTTAAGATCTTAGGAGATATGATAAATTACTTATAAAATAAACAATTCTAAAGATTTGTAACAATTTGTGCAAAACCTCCCAAAACCTCAAATTGCACTACGAAACCGAAACTTATCAATTGATAGTACGAATTTATAATTAACAGCTATCCACCTGCTTCTCTGGGTATTTCATGACGTTGTATGATTATATACTGTTACTCATTAATATCTAAGTCCTAGCATTAAATTTTCGATTGTATTGAAAATTATTATAACCTCTTTTTACCTCTTGATTAAAAATGACAGGAATGTCTAAAATTGCAGTATAATAACCTTTTATTCCTCCATAATACCCATCCAGAGACGATTTCCGAAGAGCCCATTTTAATGGGTCTATATTCAACAAAATAAATACGCTTGCGAAATTCAAAGTATCTAGGTCTAAAAGTTTAAAAACTGAAAATTTCACCTATGATGCCCCCTCAACCCATTGTACTAACTCTTGGAAATCGATTTCCACAAAACCCGTTCGAAGCGGATTTCAATACTCACGAAAGAAATATTCTACTAAATTTAAAGACTGGATCTCTCTTATAATTATAAAGCGTTAATTTTTATTTACAACGCCCCTTAATCTTCCCTAGCTAAATCTTAATAGTTCAAAAACGTGAACTTTGTTCTTCAAACGTCTACGCTACCCCCTCTTGGAGGTCGAATTCCATAAAATTTGTTCTTAGCTGATTTCTACTCAACCAAAGAAACATGACCGCCAAATTTCAAATCCGAAAGTTTATACTTTTGGAGATCTCGTGATGAGTAAGTTAGCCGTTTTTTGTTTTGTTTTACAAGTATCATGCGACAATATTGGCTATCTCGGTGAAGAATTTTTCCCAAATCTTTTGTAAAATTGTAACGTGGAAAGATCGTCTGCCAAGAAGCTAAATTGAGAAACAACAGAGTTCCCGAAATAAACATGGAAATCTCGCAACTGTTATGGAATCTTTAATAAAATTTGGCTTTATTTCTTTCGCTAATATTTTTACTCCATATAAGTTACTGTAATAAATCCATGGATTAAAAAGTAGTCTAAATTTTGTTGGAGTTTCTTAAACACAATATGAGAAGTATAAGGAAAATTATCACTGTAATAATATTTTTAATTAATTTCATCACTGGAGAAAAGACATGTGAAAAAAGTAACATATAATTTTGGGGTAGCCCTGATAATAGATTTGATGACTAATAATGAAAATGTTCCCTCTTTAGAATTAAATTTTTCTGAAAATAATTTTGCATGTATATTAATAACTCATTTCTGCGTGTTTTCAGTTATTTAAGGAGAAACAAGTATTATAAAAAACTTTTTAAAGTCAATTCCTACTTCGTTAGAAAAACTTACTGGCGCCATCTATTGTAGATAATTCTAACTTCGTCAGAAATAACGCATAATAAATTTAAAATAAAGAAATAAAACTTAATTAATGAATTAATATTTGAAAAAAAAAATTAACATCAAGTGTCATCCATTATAAGTTTAAGAAAATGTACTTGAACCTGAATGGATGAATAAAAAGTATTTTATTAATGATTGAATTTGAAGATATATATATATATATATATATATATATATATATATATATATATATATATTCGGAGTCAGTGAACTAATTATAGGGAATTGAAAAAATTTAGAAATATTTCAAATGTTGAAGGAAAAATGCTGCTATGTAGAAACATTTATTTATTTTGTTTTACGGAAGCATTCAAACCTATTCAATAATCTAGAAAATGGCATTTTCCATAAAATTAACATTACTTCCATGCGTTCAAAATGGTCGTTAGTTGATTGTCTTAGTATTAGTGTGCCATTAGTAATTGTCCCGCCATTCTCAGAAAATTATTCGAAAATTATCCGTATAACTAAAATTTATTGATCGGTATATTTTCCTTTGGTAGACATGGCGGATAAATAGGACAATATTTTCAGTCTTATTTTCTGTCTGTTTACTGCAGTTTTTGAATGAAAGTTCCTTCAAATAATTATGTCAAGGATAAAATTTTAAATTTTTATTCGAAAGTATTTCATTTTGTTTCATTCTATATTTCTAATTAGCTTTCATTTTGATGAAAAAGAAATATAATCCATAACGTCAGATAAAAGAATGACAAGTAATGAATCGATGTACAAATAAGTAACTTCTTCCTTGATGAGTTTGCTTCTTTTACAAAAAAAAATTAAATAATTTTTAATGTAGGACATATTGTTTAAAAAGGACAAATTCTTATTTGAATTTACGTATGGAACTGGGAATCAGGAAAAGCCTATAAATGGATACTTGTCCTTATATTTAGTGTCTGTGTGTGAATTAGAGTATACATATAAAATTGTTTTGCGAATATTATGACTAGGAAAAATCATTTAAAACGCAATTTTTTGGCGAAAAATGAAAACGAATAACATTTTCAAAACGTTTTCCTTGTATTAAAAATGCTTCTACAATAACAATATTTTGTTTTATATAGCTAGGACTCGTATACCAAAGCTGAACTAGGAGTTTTGAAGTATATAACGTAGAAATGAATTTAATCCTATTTTCATACATCAAAGTAGTGAAGCTTTTACAAAATCACCCGTTATTATTTCGATGATTGTAACACTGCAAATAAAGTTTTTAAAAAATATACTAGTTCATCTCCTGAATAGAAGTACTATAGCTATACGAATAGACAGAATATTATTGTAGAAGTATTTTTCATAAAAAGAGAATGCTATGAAAATATGTTATTTCTTCATTTTTCGCCAAAAAATTGCGTTTAAATATTTTTTTCTTTTAGTATTCTTAAACACAATTTTATACGTACATTCTTGTTCAAGTGACACTAAATACCAAAAAAAATATATATATTCATTATTATTAGTATTTTAAACTTGAAAAAGAAACAGGATTTGTCAGGACAATTATCGAACTTTCCGGAAACTAAAATAATCTATCAAGGATCAAATTTATAATTATCCTTTTCTACAAATATGCAGTAACAAAAAACTAATTCAACTGATCAAATAACTTATATCTCTCTTTATATAAAAAAAGTTTTTCATGATGCCGTAATAAATTTATTTATACATAAGATGTAGTTGATAAAAATGGGTCTTAAAAAGTTGAATTTAACTGAAAAGGAGTTTCAAGAACAAATTTTGCGAACAAAATAACAAATGAAGGAAGTTCATATAAGGCAAAAATTTTGAAAGAAGAAATTAATTGAAAATGAGAACTACATGTAAATTATAGTTCATCAATTTGAGCAATGAGTATGAACAGTTTTATAATTTGTACAATTATAGTTTGATCCACTGTTAAATGGACAGGGGACCCCTTCCCTTTAATATTTCTTAAAACATTTTTAATAAAATGCTCGTAAAATACAAGAAATAAATTTATTCTCGCCATAAATTCCCTGCATAAAACTAGCATTTATATGTAAATTTATCTTTGCAAAATCTTAAAATATCTGACAAATTTCACTCTAAATAAAATATTTCTTCGTGATCTCATTCCTGTTGCCATGGTAACCTTACATTCACTTTTTGAATAACTTGTTCGTCATATAATTACGTCATATATTTCAATAAATTTTAAATATTTTTACTCGAAAAATCACAAACATATTTTTGTTATTAAATCATTTTTTCATGCATATTTTTGTGTATCATGAAGCGTATATACGTATAATGTATAAATATTCCAAAAATAATTTTTGATAAATATTGAAAAGTATTCCGAAATGAGAAATACTTCCAAGCAATTTTATCATCGTAGCCATGGAAACATTATATTCATTCCATTATCCTCTCTGTCGTCATAATGACGTCATAGCAATTATAAAATCGTTCATGTTTACACTTTTCGTTTCGAAGCGATCGTTAAACTCTGTTTCTACTCTTTCAACCATAAATGCACTGTATCCGTGACCATTGATCCGTCGCAAGTAAAAGCCATTTTGTAAATTAGTCGACTAAAAATTTTAACTCGAATATTAATTGTGAATCCTTAATTATATCCTTCAAAATGTAGACTATTCTGGAGGATTTTTTTTTTTTTTTTTTTTAATGTCAGTGACGTGTTTTTGAGAACACAAATATTGTCTTTCGAACTCCAAATTAGGGTTAACTTAGGGTGCTGATAAGGCATAGATCCCATTCGCGTGTTTACAAATACACCGTTCTCAAAACCTTGGATAGTATAACCTACATCTTTCTTTTTCAGTTTGCTTTCGGATATTTCTAAGAACTGAAGAACGGACAAATGCATATTGGAAGATAATTGTTTTATCTTTTATTTTTAAGCCGTTCTAATTCTGATACGTGTCTTACCTCTTGTTTTTTCTGTCTCTGTAAATAAAATGATTTTTTTTTCACTTATTTTAAACTTAGATTGAAGTTCTTTTGACAGTTTATCTAAGCATTACGGATACTGTAAAAAGAAGGAAGAAGCTTTATTTAAAAACATTTTTTTTAAAGTTTTACTGTTTTCCTGCTTATCATTTAAAAGCTGCTTCTCTCTGAAAAGCCGATTACTTTTTGTGAGTACCTTAATCAGAATTAATTACATTTTTTATATTTTTTTGTTTAAAAAAACACTTGCTTTAAAATAAATTTACTTAGAAATTTTCATTATACATTAGTGAGTCAATTAATATTCAATCGTATTTTTACCGTGAAACTATAACTGAACTTTTATTCATATTTAAATTCATATATATGTACATTATTATATTATCTTCAAATTTCTTCTCATCTTGGGTTTAACAAATTGTTAAATAATCCCTTGTAAGGAACAATCATCTTAATCAATCTTAACGGATGTCAATTTAATTTTCATGTATACAAAGAAAAATTATTTTATGCCAGGTCAAAAATAAATGCTGCTTTAACCAATCGTTCAAAAGCCCTGTTTCCAACTTTTCTTTTTTAAAATACAAATTTAACAAAAAACGCAGCAATTGTAAACAAATTATTCTTGATTTAAAAGTACGTATAGTATAACGTTTTTTTTTAAATTTTTAAAACTTTTTTCAAAGATTCTTAATATTTGAACAACTCTACTTAATGATCAAATTTAAAATTTTATTTAAATTTTACGGTTTTGGGCGTACTTACGAACTCTTATAAACAGTTAAAACAAACTATAAATAGGGCAACTTTTAATACCTTCATCAATGCTCACAAACATGCTCATTCGAAGAAAAAAAACTGATATTAATGTTAATGGTTTAAAATGAACCAAATTGCGATGTTTGTTTGATTATTAATGTCGCATTACAAGAGTACACGAGAGCTATTGGTAATGAACCTCGAAATACTGAACAGTTAAATGACGAGAATGACGCCTGAGCTGGTACCTGCTGTACCCCAAGAACACATCCAAAGTCTCTTTGAATCAATGCCAAGGCGTGCGGCAGCAGTGATGTCCAACAATGTCGGCTACTGTGGCTACTGATTCTAGCAGGAAGCACACTTCACAGAAGTCTATAAATTTAATCATTTGATACTTGGTCAACATGTTATCTACAAAATAAATTTTGTTGTGCTATCTCTTGTATTTCTTGGTGTTGCATTTACGGTGGCCAGCAGTGTACATCAGCCCATCTACAAGACAGGTTCCAGAACTAAAGTATGCTGCAATAGCGTACAGATAGGTACATTAACATTATTAAGGGCCTTCTCTGGAACGAAGTTGCGGACGACGTTGCGAAGTTTATCCGGAAGACCACATGGTCCTTACATCGACTGAGATCTCTCGGGCAAAAAGAATTAATATGTAGAACCTGGGTAGTCCCCCTTACCCCCATAGTATTTTAAAAAGACACCCCCGGATCCCCCATTCATTGGGGGGTTCCAGATCATATAAAACGGCATTCTCACGTTTTCCCGACCGTCACCTGAGGTGCATGAATTTTGAGAGTGGCAAAGAATTTCCCAATTTGCCCCAATGTAACATTAGTCCTTTTTCTCCTCAGCACATTCTGCAATGTCTGGGATTTTCCTGTGAGGAGGCTGTTGCCCCCTGCTGTTCTTAGACTTTGTACGATTTATGGACTATGGACCGGTTTAGCACTGACTAGAGGGGGTTTATCCCCCACATTATTAAGGGAATTAAAAGAAGTTTCTTAATAAGCACCGTTTTTGCAAAATCAGGAAGGGGAATTATTATATACCAATAAAATTCAAATCCGATGAATAATTTTCAAGATATTCGGTAAACGTCTTTAGGGAGTTATATACAGACAAACCTCCATATAATGAACCTCTATACTGCAATTTTTCTATATAGCAAACTTTTTCCTGGAAAAGCATTTCCGATTTTCTTCGAAAAAATAACCTTCCAATAACGAAGTGATTTTCTATACAACGAACTTTTTTTTGTGATTCGTTTTTTTTATTCTCCCTATGTTTTAACCATTTAAACGGATTAGATATACTCGTCATGATCTTACAGGATTTAGTGTACTGACGAATATACTCGTGTTGACGAGTATACTCGTCATGGAGATGTTACAAGATTTGGTGTACTGACGAATATACTCGTCACGTATAAAAAGTAGTGACCATTGGCTATTTAAGTTTAAATTTTGAGAAGAACATAACATATTCTCAAATTTCAAGACGTCTAGAATATTTTGAGGTCAGTCCGGAGTAAAACAAATAAATAGAAAATACGAAATATTTAAGGTATGCGACTACGTTCGGAACCGTGATTTTAAAAAAATCGCGTGAATGGACAATTTTCATGATATTTAGTGTCACTTAGATTAAAATACATAAATAAAGCTGTTTTAAGAACATTTTGGCAAAAAGAAATTATTTAAATACAATATTTCGGCAAAAAATTAACTTTGAGTAACCTTTTTTTTAAATCTCCTTTTTAGAAAAAAAGCCCTTTTTAATAATATTTTGGGTGTTCCAGACCTCTGTACGACTCAACTATGATTTTTTTTTAAAATTCCCTTATTTTATGTTCAACCCATTGAAATATAATTTTCGGGTTTTTCTTAAAATTTCTCCTCTGTGTTGTCCAAAACATGGAAAAAATCACTTCTAAGTTATATATTCCAAAAAATGGGTTGACCCTGTACAGAGGTCAACATATGCAGGCAAAAAATTTTATAATAGAAGCATTTTTCCAAAAAGTCTATTTTGAAAAAAAAGGGGCATTTAAGTTCATTTTTTTGGGAAAATATTGTACTTAAATAATTTTTATTAAAAACATTCTTAAAAAAATTTTATATACATTTTTTAATTTAAATGACACTAAATAGCATAAATATTATCCATTTACACGCTTTTAAAATCACGGGTTCAACGATCATACCTTAGATAAAATTTTTGTTTGTATGCACCAGCTGAAACAGAGTATAAGCTCTCATTCCGGGTTTTTTATTGGTAATGTTTTTGAAATTTCCAAAAGAGGCAAAGGAAAAAAGTCGGAAATCTTATTTACAATTTCAGGTATGGGTAGCCTTGGGACTACTGCGTGACACCGACCAGGTGCTAAGACCATTGATAGCTGCTAGCCCTAAGTTACCTAGTTATTGAGTGGTACAAATGCCAATTGTTAGATGTTAAACCACAGGCTGACATTAGAATAATAGCCAATGACATCCTGCCTAAAAATAGTTTACTGGGATGGGAACGGAAAAATGTTTTTTTTGGAAGAGGACTAATCAACCCTACAACACCTATTCCACAACTTCAGTTGTGTCAAGACAGAGAATTTTTTTGCCTCGCTCATCACACACATCGCTTGATTTCCGTGACACACATACAGTGGGCCACAAAAGTGTTCGTACACTTGCAATTTCTTATAACATTTAATGTTTTCGACTAATAAAAAATTAATATATTGTAATTGAATTTTTATAATATTTCCTTATTCTTAATGAAAAAACATAATTTAATTTTTCAAAATAGTATAACTATTTTTAAAAAATTTAATCAAAAAACTACAAAAATTGCCACAAAAATCTTCGTACATTTAACAAAAAACTCAAAATTTGCTCTAAAATTTTTTTTTTTTCTAAGTTTATCTTAGTAGGGTAGGTTTTAGTGTCTACAACAACTTTTAAGGGTCTTTTGGTATTGATTTAATCATTTTTTTTTGTAATTTCTCGATTTTCCTCCATTCTTCTGTGATTATTGTTTCACTTCAATTTTTTGTGTTTATTTGTCATGTTTTTTTTTTTCGTCAAATTCTCAACAAATATGTTCTACTGGGTAAATAAAGGGATTGAGGAGGTATTATCTTAATTTGGGGGCAGATATAAGACACCGTGGCGTACATTGAAACAGTGCGTTTGGCGGTTTTATTGTTTGAAGTCGTCTAAAAAAAGCCAAATATCTGGATAATTTAAAATTTTTTTCAAAATATTTAAAAGAGTCATGATTCAAATAAACCCTCAAAAAAAATCAAATTACCTAATTCTAGCCCAATTTACACCCCCACACCAGAACACCTTCACTTCAATCTGAAGCATGAATGTGGAGGAGTTCTTTTTCCCATAAACCCTGGGATTCAACCCTTATTTTTTTATTTACAAGCATTACAGGCCCATCGGAACCATTTTGTCGAATTATCTGCCATTCCCAAATTTAAAGTGCTATCAATTTTGAATTTCCTGAAACTTTAAAACCGAGAACTTTTTGGGTCAATAAAAAATGGAAATAAAATGTTTTTTGTGGGGGGTAAATCCCACAGAATTAGGTAATTCGGTATTTTTGTTGAAATTGTGAATCATGTTTTAAGAGAAATTTTAAATTATCACACGCCCGAAATTTGGATATTGAAGCAACTTAATTTCTTAACAGGATAATGACATAAGCGCACACTGCTCTCAATGTACGCCACTGGTGACTTTAACTGTCCCAAATTATGAAATACCTCCTCAATCACTTTTTTAGACACACTTTAGCCCAATAGAACATATTTGGTGAGATTTTGACTTAAAAAAGAAGAAAACATGACAAATAAACACAGAATGTGAAAATGTGAAATAAAAACAATAATCACAGAAGAATGGAGGAAAATCATTAGAAGTACAAAAAACTATTAAATCTATACCAAGTCCTTAAAAGTTGTTGTGGATACTAAAAGATATCCTACTAAATACTAAATTAAGAAATAAATACAATATTTAAAGCTAAGTTGAGATTTTTGTTAAGTGTACGAAGACTTTAGTGGAGTAAACTTTTAGTAGTTTTTTTGACTATTAATTTTTTAAAAAAATAGTTAGGTTTTTTTAAAAAAATTAATTATGTCATTCATTCAGGAACAAGTTGCAGATATCATAAAATTACAATTACAATATATTTAATTTTTTATAAGTCAGAAGAAAAACATTAAATTTTTATAAGAAATTGCAAGTGTGAGACACTTTTGTGGCCCTCTGTAGCTGTCCGCTCTCCAACGGGGGCGCCACAATTAACTGCTTAAGTATTTCTGGACATTTTAAGTTATTCTCTCTTTTAACATATAGTGTTCATAAAGAGAGTTTTGGTGCATTTCAAAGATGTGAGGCGTATATATGAGGAGTATAATCAAACAAAGAATTCTTTCAATAAATAAAAAATTGACAGATTTTATGAATAATTAAATTCAAGGGTGCATGTATTAATGTATGTTTATAATCTCTTAAAATGACTTGTAAGCTTTAAATTAGAAAATGTCCTTAAAACTCATTAATTTTAATTTAAAATTAATCTCTTAATTTTCAAAATGCAGTATATTCTTCGATATTCTTTTTCTTGTCGTCTTTGCAGTTTTACTTTCTTTATTTTTGATGGGTAGGATACATAAAATACATAAATATTAATTTACAAAAAGGTGTAAATGATTACTTTTAATATTAAGTGTTTATAAATTTAAAATTTGTTTTATGTAGTTTATAAAGTATATCAATAGATGAATCGTTATATAACAAATTTTTCCATACAACGAACTTTTTTCGGGATTTAGCGACTTCGTTAAATAGAGATCTGACTGTATATGTATATAATAAAAATATATACAGTATTTCCCTAATTTTTTAACGCCGCATGATGCGAATAATAAAATTTTATTAAATTTATATCTGTTCTTTAATTTTTTAGGGGTTTAGATATTATTTCGTAACTAAATATTTCCTGGTCTGATGAATGAAATTGCAAGAAATTTTAGATTCAAGTGTCTTTTGGCATAAAAAATCTAAATACATACAGTGGGCCACAAAAGTGTTCATACACTTGCATTTTCTAATAAAACTTAATGTTTTCGACTAATAAAAATTAATATATTGTAACTGTAATTTTTTTATGATATCTGCAACTTATTCTTAATGGAATAACATAATTTTTAAAAATAGTATAACTATTTTTTTAAAAAATTAACTATCAAAAAGCTACTAAGAAATTACGCCACAAAAGTCTTCGTACACTTAACAAAAATCTCAATTTATCTTTAAATATTGTATTTCTTTCTTAATTTAATACTTAGTCGGATATCTTTTAGTGCCCACAACAACTTTTAAGCGTCTTAGTATAGATTTAATCATTTTTTTTGTAATTTCTGCATCGATTTTCCTCCATTCTTCTGTGATTATTGTTTTCACTTCACATTGTGTTTATTTGTCATGTTTTCTTTTTTTACGTCAAATTCTCACCAAATATGCTCTACTGGCTAAATAAAGGGATTGAGGAGGTATTATCTTAATTTGGGGACAGATATAGAGACACCAGTGGCGTACATTGAGAGCAGTGCGTTTGGCGTTTTTACCCTGTTAAAAAATGAAGTCGTCTAAAATAGCCAAATATCGGGTGGATAATTTAAAATTTCTCTTCAAAATATTTAAATAGAGCTCATGATTCACAATACCATCAAAAAATATCAAATTACCTAATTCTGAGCCCAATTTACACCCTCACACCAGAACACCTTCACTTCAATACTGAAGCATGAATGTGGAGGAGTTCTTGTTCCACATAAACTCCTGGGATTCAACTCCTTATTTTTTCATTTACAAGCTATTACAGGCCCATCGGAACCATTTTGTCGAATTATCTGCCATTCCAATTAATGTGCTATCAATTTTGAATTTTCTGAAACTTAATACCGAGAATCTATTTGGATCAATAAAACATGGAGATAGAAGTGTTCTTGTGTGGGGGTGTAAATCGGCCACAGAATTAGGTAATTCGGTGTTTTTTTGTTGAAATTGTGAATCATGTTTTAAAGAGAAATTTTAAATTATCCGCCCGAAATTTGGATATTGGAAACAACTTAATTTCTTAACAGGATAATGACATAGGGTCACTGCTCTCAATGTGCACTTACACTGGTGTCTCTCTAATTGTCCCCAAATTATGTAAACACCCTCAAACACTTTATTTAGCCCAGTAGAACATATTTATTGAATTCTGATGTAAAAAAAAGCGTGACAAATAAACACAAAATGTGAAGTAAAACAATAGTCACAGAAGAATTGTGGAAAATCGATACAGAAGTACAAAAAACTGATTAAATCTATGCCAAGACGCTTAAAAAGCTGTTGTGGACACTAAAAGATATTCTACTAAGTACTAAATTAAGAGAGAAAGAAATACATTTAAAGCTTAGTTTTAGATTTTTTGTTAAGTGTGCAAGACTTTTGTGGCGTGATTTTTAGTAACTTTTGATAATTAATTTTTAAAAAAAATAGTTATACTATTTTTAAAAAATTAATTATGTCATTTCATTAAGAACAAGTTGCAGATATCATAAAAAAATTACAATTACAATATATTAATTTTTTATTAGTACATTAAATTAAAAAATTAAAACATTAAATTTTATAAGAAATTGCAAGTGTACGAACACTTTTGTGGTCCACTGTATGTAAATTTTCTTTTTGTGCAGCATTTAAGAATCAATATTAGAAAACTATAAAAAATTTTGAATATTTTTCTTATAATTGGAAAATAATCGTTTGGTTCCAAATTCTTTTATGTTGTTACTTCTGGTTCCAAGTATTATGGATGCGTTACACCAGGTCCATGACACTAAAACTTTACAAGAAGGCTAAAAATAAAATAAGATCTCTTAAAATCTCATGAACAGTGAAATCCAGTCATCTAAGTATACAAGCAGGAGAGGCCCCATCTTCTTAGTTCCAGGAACACTCAATAAAGAATCTACGACCTCGTTGGTAGGCAAAAGCCACTCAAAAACGAGTTCGAAATAGGTTTTTTAGGGCTACAAAAGGCATTTTCTTGATCCGGGACCTGGGGCACCAAAAGGCAAAGCCCCTAGTGTTTGGTGTTCGCAAAAATAATAAAAACCTTCACTTCTAGGGTGACCTTACTCGACGTACTTCATCCATTCTACTTAGGTAGGCCCTCTTGACACTCAGGGGCACCCCATAAAATTTTAAAATGTTTTTTTGAAAAAACTTTATCGTCAAAAAAATTTAACTACTAATTGAGCCCCCTTAAGCCCCCCAAATTTAGAAAACCTTTTCAAATTTTTCAAAAATTTTAACTTAAGCAATTTTTTGGGGAAAAAAAGATATTCAAGAAAAATTTTTGTTCCAAATTAAATAAAAAATGGTTTTAAAAGTTTTAACTATGGGGTTTAGTTGAGTTAGTTTGGTGTTTTATGCGCAAAAGGCCGTTTTCTTTTTACGCCAAAAAAAATTCCTAGCTGTGGTGGACGGGAAAAAAGAAATTTGGGTGACAAGATGGAGGGTCGAAAATAAAAAAAGGGTCACTGGGGGACCCCGGGGGACACTCTGTTTACCAAAAAATAGTAAACCTTGTTAATTAACTATAGAAAGTAAATTAATTTAAAAAAACCCGTTTACAATACAAATCAATTTTAAATTCTTCAAGCCATTGGCTAATTTTTATCAACCCCCTTAAAAAACACATAAATGGTTGAAAATTTAACTCCCTGTTCAGCTACACAGGGCTTTTGGCGACGGTCCCGCATTTGAACCGGCGGGATGGACGACCCCTACTCACCCCATCCCCTAACACCCACCAACGGGAGGACTTTCCCCAGCGCTCGACAAATTTGTATCCCGCCCTGTACGGGGGGCCCTTTTGTGGTACTCCCGAAATCGTAAAAGGCCAGCCACCACCCGCACCTGACCACTCGGCCACAATCCGGTCAGGTTTGGGGTATAAAACAGGGTTTTGCCCAAAAACCACAAAATGAATATCGACCGTACTACCAAAATATGCGTTTTCTGAAGTTTTATCGCATTTAAACCCTTATAAAATTTTGAAATTGATAGTTACCAAAGGGCCTTTAAAAACTTTGAAAATAATTTTAAAACGAAAAACAGAGGACTAACAAACGACCATACAGGACGTAAACCCCAAAGAGGGGTGCGTGCCGAACGTTTTGGTCAATATACAGTGAGGAAACTCGCACAATGCGTACTGAGGAAAGGGGAAAGCATACACGGGTTAGGGAGACTTTTCCCGAGTGGCTAATTCTAATTTTTTTGGTGTTTGGGGGCCCCCCGGGATAGGGGGGAGCTAAAGAAAACCTGCCAAAACGACCTCCATTTTATATTAACCCTATTTTGGGAAATTTTTCTATTTAAATTTTTTTTCCCGGGAAATAAGAAAATTTTTCGATTTTTTTTAAAAAAAACCCCCAAAATGGAAGTACATTTTTATTAACGAACTTTTTTTCTTGAGATTCCATTTTTTCCATTTTTTAAAATATTTCTAGACCCCAAAATTGAGGTCTTAGTCGAGGGCGGCACCCAAAAGCCTTGAGTCCACCGGTCCATCGTGATCCCACCGGCCATGGGTGTCAAACTAAATTAATTGGGCCAAAAATGAAAAAGGGTTTTAATTTTGGTGGACGCGAAAACCAAATTATGAAACGAAAAAATTTTTTAAAAACAAATGATAATAAATATAAATAAAAAGAAAAAAATGTTTAATCCAGACGCTTGATATTTCTTCTCTGCTATTATTTTCCCTTTTTCCGGAAAAATTTTGATGTTTTATTATACGGGGGTGATCGAAAAGGTAGAAACAACGGTGAAAAATGAAATTTTTCAAAATATCACCTAGGCCTGGGCACCTCCCATGAAAAAAAGGCGGGATTCCTAGAATTCCCGGGGTGTGAGGGCCCCAACCCCTTTAGTATCCTTTAGGTCGTCCGAGCGAAAAAAACAAAAACACCTTTCCGCTGACCACGGTCAAACCTTTGGGGGGGGAGACGACGAGCTTCCCCCGATTGTCCCCTTTGTTTGGGTCGTAGTGATGGACCAGGTTTCACCCCCTGGACATCCGCTTTTGGGAAAACCGGGCTTTCCGATACCCCGGTTCGGCGTCCATACGCAGTTTCTTTTGTGGGCGGGAGCTGCGGAACCCAATAAACACCTTCCCCAACCTGTCGGAAAATTTCCCAAAAGGTTCCATTGACATCCAACTTCAGATCCAACATCCAATGTGACCCCGATTTTTCACCGGCCCCCCACCTTGTCGATGGGTCGCTCGTGATGACAGTGTTTTCCCCCTTCTCTAGTCACACCCCACCCCGGGCCCCACGAAAAAAAATTTTTTGCAATTGTCGGGGAAAATTTTCAAACGGTCACCATCCCCGATGAATAGGGCCGCTCACCATCCGCTGTCAGAAATCGGTTTTTAAAACTTCCGCCCTCCGTCGAATTTTAAAAAGTGAACCCATCCTGTCCCTTCTCCTCATATTTACGCCACTTTTTATAAACCTTTTTTTCCCCGAAAGCGGGCCCCGCGCATGCCGATCCCAGTCAGAGCCCCCCGGCATCCCGGGTTCTCTTCTTTCCCATGGGGGAAAAGCAAATATTTAATTGTTTCATTTTTATGTAGTTCCGTACCATTTCATTTGATCACCCCTTGTAAATTATTGTGTGCCGATATATTGACCGGGACGCAAAAATGTTCGTTGGGGGCCGCGAGTTTGACGCCCATGCTGTACTGAGTCTCGGAGAACGGTGGTCATGATGAATGCAAATTCCTCACCGAAAAATGGGAAAAAATTTTTGCATCCAATAGGGCTGCAGATGGTATTTACCATTGCAGAACTAGTACATTCCCCGGGACCTGTTTCACTTTTGGTGCTAATTTGATATCGGGGGTAAGAGTGCCAAGTTGTCGTTTATGTTCGCCAACATTACAATATGGTTACCTTAATATTTTTATCGTCTGTCGATGTAGTTACCATGGGGATAACGTATTTTAGAAATAATTTTTATTGTTTTTTTCCCGCTGTAACCCTATTAATTTCAGACGATTTAAATAAAAATTTCTAATTTCTGTAAAAATTTAACCATTTTCAGTGTAATTTTTTCTATTGTTCGCGTCTTCTGTTTAATTCTGTGCTATTTTCGAATATGGATATTTCTAAAATGAGGTGAGTACTAGAATATTTTTTTCTTAGAAGAATAAGTGTTGTGCTTTTAATTATCGCTATAAACCGTTTATTTTCGTTTTATTTTACGCTTTAAAAATGTTTTTTTTTACGTTCTTTATTCAATGAAATTCGTTGAAGGAACTCGCAGTGCAAGTTTCATATTGTAAGCTTTCACTATTTTGTAATTAGAATTCTTAATTAATTTTAACATACATTATGTAATTATTTTATTCATAACGTTATACAAAAATGGAATTATTACTATGTGTAATAATATCATATAATATTCCTTATTTATAATTGTTTCTTTTAACATTTACTTATAAATACTATTACATGTTTTGTTATTTATTTGTAATTAATATTGTTATTTATTTATAATTATTATGTTATTTATTTATAACTATTTTTGTTGTTTATTTATAGCTATTCTTATGTTACTTAGTTATGAAATACGAGTAATCTTATGCATTATTTTTATTTTTCTACAATTCGACGATTATTCTTTTTTAAATTATATTATATGATTATTATTTCTAATAACTGTTATTAAATCTTTCTATATGAATATTACATATAATTACGATAAAATAATATAAGATTATTATTATATGCTGCTTATAATACTATTATTACTACATGTTACTTTTTATTACATATCATTGATATTCTTTATTGATTGTGATCTAGGTTATTCTCAATCTCTTCCTATATCCTTTATTTGAAATACTGCTCAATGTATTTCAAAACAATTCTTTAAAATTATTGTGTATCATTAAATTTCCGCTAGGCCGCCATATTGGATTCCAATTCAGCAACAAGAGGCGCGATCTTTATCGCGCCAAACAGCGCTTGGCGCTATTACCCCCGATATCAAATTGGTTTACTCACTTTTTAGTAAAGCACCATATGGGGCCTGGGTAAGCATTAAGTCGATCGCGATCGACCGGTGGACCGCCAAAATATTTTGAGGTGACCGCTTTCACTAAGACATAATAATCATTCCATCATACGAAGGTCTAGAAATACCATATTTTTCGAATCTAAGCCACCATCGATTCTAACCCGCACCCAAAACTCTCATCAAGATTTTGAGAAAATTAAAAAAATAATCTAAAATGGTTTACCGATATCCAATTTTACGAAGGTAGAATAAATTTTAAAAGCAAAACTAATAAGAATAATTATTTAATATCATAAACTTTTTAAATGCAACAATGAAGCTGTAATTGCTCTAAATATTCCATCCAACACATCCCCCTTCGATTCTAAGCCGCACCCGATTTTTAATATCATTAACATTGGGAAAGAAGCGCGACTTAGATTCCAATAAATACGGTACTTTAAAAATTACGGGGGTGATCATAAAGAAAATTTCTTTGAATAGGAAATGCATTTCGATATTTAGAGGCTATTTTACGAAGAAAATCGTAAAATTTTCTTGTTTCCAGGAAAAAGTTCTCCAAATAGAAAACTTCGTAAAATGGAGGTTCGAATGTAATGTATGCCTTCTTTTAGCTTATCACACCTATGTCACTGGGTGGGACCACACCTTCAAGAAAATTAGAAGTAGACTGTATCCTAGAAAATATTGCCCACCCCTGGATATAGGGGGATACTAATTGCCGCGAAATAACTTTACCACTCAGTTTCCTCCAAAAAGGGAGGCACCAGAGCTCGATGTGAACAAGCAGAATAACTTTTAATTTTGCCATGAGTACCCAAACCAAACAGGCCCTCTAGGGAGCTTTAACATGCCGCATAATCATACGACAAGGACACTGTCGATTTTCTGCATCGTGAAAATCCACCGACTTGGACCGGGGTCGAACCCGCAACCTTAAGCGTGTAAGGCCAGCGCCAAACCAACTGCGGTACACAGCCGGCGAGTGAGAGAGTGAATATTAACGTCGCACTGTTCAGCTACACGTGGGCTTTTGGCGACGGACCACGTAATTTTGAACCATGGTCAAGTGACGTGGACGACACCTCTGAGCTGGCACCCCCCTCTCCTAACTACCACACCACACCAACCGGAGGACGTTTCAGCTCTCGACAGATTTAACATGCATCGCTGCCCTACACGGCGGGTCTTAAGTGGTATTGGGCTCGAACTCGTGACAAGGCAAGCCACGATCCGATACCTATACCACTCGGCTACCGCGGCCACTGGACCGGGGTCGAACCTGGAACCTTAAGCGTGTAAGGCCAGCGCCAAACCAACTGCGGTACTTCCGGCAGTGGAAGTGAATGTAGTGAATAAAACTTAACATTTCATTGCTATTTTGTATGTGTTATTTTTTGTAGCACATTTTGCATCTCACAACGACCCTTACAGGCGAATTTTAAACTAAGTTTTTCTTTTCACTGAATCTTATTTCTTACATTATTATTCGTCTCCATACTAAATCGGATGCCATTTTTTTTTGTTAGATTGAGCTAGAGGTGATTTTGAATGACGTCAGTTTTAAAACAATCACCCTGTCTATCGAAAAAGCTTTAGCAATGTATTAAAAACATGTAAAACAAATTTCGAAAAAATTTATTCTATGATATATTATCAACTCCCATAAAAAGTATTGATACATACAAGATTGATTGATTCCCATACAAAATGTGATACATCTGGAACTCTATTTGCGTAACGACTCTCATAAACATGCAAGCATACTCTTACCAATATAGATTATTGATCATTCAGTAGATACTTTCTCTGATCAACATTATGCATCAGGAAATAACCGCTGTCTCTTAAATGGAGGCGACACAATTAAAAACCCCAATACCTAATTATAGAGGAAATTCATGTTCTTTTACCCAACGGGAACTAATGGTTTGAAACAATAGAACGTTAAAATAAATAGCATCATTAATAAATCCCAGAACAGTTTTACACGCTTAAAACCTATTAAGGAATTGTAAAAATAGTTAAAAGTAATCCTTTTTAGTTTATTGATCCTTATAAACCATTTTATTATGCGTGAAGTTGTTTTTTTAAAAAAGGATGTCGGGTGTGTTTACTGTAATAAAATCATCTATTTAAATTAATTTAACAAATGGTGATGAGATTTATTTTCCCACTGGGAATATATATAGTGAAAATAAATTAACAGTAATCATTTTTTTAACTTGTACTTTTGCTTAGGGCTGTTTCAAACGTAATAGTTACTGAAATGTATCAGTTTTGTTGCAAAGAATAAGCGATCAGATTAATTAACTTCAATCAAAATTGAATTATTTATAATAAAGATATAAGTAAAATCAAAAGAAATAAACTGCAAGCATTTTTAATTTATTAAGCTTATAAATGAATGTTATTTAAAACATGTCTTAATATTCCTTTTTTTTTTAAAAAAAAAAAAGGTCGACAGAATAGCTTATTGCGTATTAATTACTTTTTCCTGAACTGGAGATATAAATAATTATATTTTTACTATCAAATAAACTAGAAATTATTTATAATATACGTTAATAGTTCACAAACAAGAACGTGCGGTAATAACCACAAGGAATTAAAAACATGAAATGAGAACTTAGGGCAAAAGTGACCTAAAAGTTTCAAAATGACCCGAATCTAACAGATGTAAACAATTTTTCGAATTAGTAATGAGATCTTCCATCTAGGAAGCAAATTGATGAATGATTTTTAAATACAAGGTGATAATTAAAGTTCCACTTTCAAAATGCTGCAAAAAAAAAAGAGAACCACGGGTCAGAATGATTTCAAATTTGTACTGAATGTACTTAAAATTGAGGAAACCAGTATGACATAAGAAAAACAAGTATCAAAATGTATCAATATATAACGCTGTTAGTGGCAGAACGAAAATAGGTTTGGATGCAAGCAACATTTTGAATCGAATTTCGACGACTTTGCGATGAGTAGCATATTTAACCAACTGTACTGTTCGATGTGCACAATTGTTTCGGTTTTTTTGACGAAAAAAATTACTTTCAAGACGTTCAACTGTTGTGACAATGTCAGTGAAATGTCTGTCGACCACGGCAAGTTTGTACCACTTTGTATGAAAAAAATTGGCTTTTAATTGCCCTTAGGTCAAAAGCCACATAAAAACAGCAATGAAACGCTAATGATTTTTTTTCCCTTATGATCTACCTGTTCCTCCTCTTCAAATATATCCATTTCAAATTTGAAATCATTCTGAGCAGTGGTACTTTTTGACAACATTTGGAAAGTGTCACTTCATTAATAATAATTAGTTACTATTTACAAAAACAGTCATTTCTGGATTCACTCCGTTTTTTACAATTTTTTGAAGTTTCGTGGTTTTCGAATTACAGTGGGTGATCGGTTAACGAACACTTTCACGAAAGATTTTTGTGTTCGGATAACGAACACTTTCAAGAAAGATTTTTTGTGTTTGGACAACAAACACATATTCGGATAATGAACAAAACGAATTCTAACGAACACTTAAGGTATCCGACTGCGTTCGGAACCGTGAATTTAAAAAAGCGCATAAATGGATAATTTTCAAGATATTTAGTGTCACTTAGATTAGAATACAAGTATAAAATTGTTTTAAGGACATTTTGACAAAAAAAATTATTTAAATACAATATTTTGGCAAAAAATTAACTTTTAGAAAAATTTTTTTCAAATGTTCTCCTTTTGTGAAAAATGCTTCTATTATAATAATATTTTGCCTGTATATAGCTCAGACCTCTGTACAGAGGCTCAACTAGAGAGAATTTTTGAAATATATAACTTAGAAGTAGGTTTAATCCATATTTTACGGCAACTGAGGGGAGCAATTTAAAAAAAAAACCCGCCAATAATTATTTCAATGGGTGGAAACTCTGAAAATAATGTGAATTTTTCAAAAGTTCTAGTTGAGCTTCTGTAGAGAGGTCTGAGCTATATACAGGCAAAATATTATTATAATAGAAGCATTTTTCACAAAAGTAGAACATTTGGAAGAAAGATTATTCTAAGTTAATTTTTTGCCAAAATATTGTATTTAAATAAATTTTTTTTGTCAAAATGCCCTTAAAACAATTTTATACATGTATTCTAATCTAAGTGACACTAAATATCATGACAATTATCCATTTATGCACTTTTTTAAAATCACGGTTCCGAACGTAGTCGGATACCTTAAAAACACTGAAAAAAATAATATTAAACATTTGTTATCATTTTTTCATCAAAGAATTGCTATTTAAAGTTTGTGCCCTGAGCATCAAGGACTATCTTGATACCAATGACTTGCTGTTGAAAGCACTGCTGCTATTGGACAATGCCAGGACACCCAAAGGATTTTAAAAAGATAATTTGTTGACAGATTTTCCTGGCTGAGAGTTCAGTTTTACTCCGAATACGACTTCGCTGATTCAGCCGATGGATCAAGGAGGTTTTTTGGCTTTCAAGAAATTGTACCCTCGCGGCTGTTTGTGGTGTTTTGAAGCATGCAATTCTTCCCCAACAATGACTTTAAAAGTTTTGGAAAGAAAAATTTGAAAATTTTGAAGCTATTCGTATCATTCAAAGGCTAGTCAGAAGTCACACAGCGACAGTTGATTTCTGCTTGGCAGCTTGTGTCCATCCTTCGTTCAAGGAGACGGAGGTTGATCAGGAGACACCCCTGAAATTATGGATGAAATTTCGCAACGCTAGAATCTGGAATTGGAGGGGAACGAGGAATGACAGAAGAGCTCATAATGGGACATGAAGAAAGAACTGACGACAGAAGAACTCCAGAAATTTTTTAATAAGAAGAACACCAAGAAACACAGCAAAATGCGTCTCTCCTTCTGAACAAGACGAAAGAGGACCAAGGCCGACATCTGACATTAAAGATCTTTTGAAAAAGTGGGAGGATGTCGGAGCAATGGTCTTAGAATGGCACCCAAACCAAGCTGATGTCAGTAGGGTTGGGGATCTTTACAACGACAATGCTTTTAATTACTTCCAGAAAATCACGAAAAAAGAGAGAAAAGCAATCGAAATTGGACATGTTCTTCAACCCCATAAGCAAAAAGAAAAGGACGTTAATATGCAAACTATATGTATGTATTATTTAAAACTTACTAAAAAATATACATTTTAAAAATTTAATTTTTAGGGGCTCCCGAACGAATTAATCGATTTCACATAGAAGTCTATGGTGAATCGATGATCGGTTAACGAACAATTCGGATAGCGAACATAGTCTTGGAACGGATTATGTGTTCGTTAACAGATCACCCACTGTACATTAAAAATATTTCAGTAACTAATTTTTCCTCTTTTCAGTTATTATTTATAATCAGTTATTATTTATTCAATTATTATTCATAAATATGACCAAGTAATTACCTTCAATTACTGCCCACTGATTTATAATTGGTGCCAATTAAATAAAGATAAAAGCAGTGTAAATTTTAGATAAAATCTTAAGCTCCTTATAAAAATATTTATCAAAGGTAAAAACACAACATGTATTTGAATAAAAATTATGTGATACATATTCTTTAAAATAAACTCGACTGGTTATTACGTACAATAACAAACTGTCTTCTTTTGAAATTCATGGAACAAGCAATTAATATTAGAATCCTTTCATTGAGATCAATTGAATAAAATTACTTGGATAATAATGCCATATTCGGTTAGTATTCTGATGTGTATATGCCTGAAAAAATGTACATAAAAAGGCAAAGAAAAAGAAAACAAACCAAAAATAAAATAAGTAAAGCTCCTCTCCAACTAAGGATTCTAACATATTTATTTTATCTCTAGAGTTTTGTCAATATTACTTTTCTAGAATCTTCCTTTTTATTGCAAGCAATTACGATGGTCTGTGGATAGGGATTTATAGTATAACAAGCATTGAGTAACAAAAGAAAAAAAAAAGGGTTTTAAAAGTTTCTTAACTGGAACTTTAATAGAGATGGTATTGTTAAATTTATAATGATGGTCGGGAAATTTTTTTTTATCTGTAATCGTTAACAACCTGCAGAGGGTATTTTCTTTTAAAAAAGCAGATTATGAGTTTGGGTAAAAGGGATCTTTTATTCCAGATATAAATACCGATGAAATTCGTTTCAATTTTTCAATAACTTTTGTAATTTCTTTTTGCTTGGACGTACGCAGTTCCAATTTTGTAATTTTTATTAAAGATGAAAAGATTCAGTTCTCTTTTGTTGCTTATTGTTTAGAGACTGGAGTAAAGTGGTTTATTTTATGAAATGCTGCAATACCTGGAACGTTTTTGGGGGTAAAAAACGAGGAGGGGGGGGGTTAACACGTCTTGTTCTCGCGGACGATTATGATGCAAATAAGTTTCTCAGCGAAAGTTTGGCAGTTAGTTAAAGTAGAATTTATTTTGTGGAAAGAGTTAAAAGTATACTTATACGACTTTTGAATAAATTCGAATTGATCGTATGCTAAATATTCTTACTTTTAACGTGTTTTGCCAATAATGTTGAATAATAATACTTTTTTTCAACAAGTTTTTTTTTAACACACATTTAAACTATATTAATATAGATCTTGAGGAATGTTCTATTAAAATTATCTATTTTTTATTATTAAAAAATATATAGTTATCTATTACTGTTATAGATTGTGCACTTTTTTTGAAATATGAAACAGCGTTTTGCTACATACTTTTATATTCTTTTTATGATATGCCAATGGTGAGGGGGTTAAAGATAAAAATTCCCATTTTTGAGCTACTTAACTTGCAAACTTGAAATTGGGCCAGAACGTTTCTTTTCTCCAGTAGAAATTCGCTGAGAATGAGTTTTGCAGAAGACTCCCAAGGGGTGGAATTACGGGGTGTAGAAGAAAAGAAAGTTCAGTTTTAGAAATTTTTCTGTTATGCTAAATCGGGAGATGAGGGTTATAGAAAGGTTTTTAGACACAATCTAAATCTTAATGCTAAAATTTAGATATCAATAATTTAAAAAAAATACATTCATGGTCATACATTATCATGGAATCCCCAGCAAAACGGGTGGTTAAAAGCAAAAAAAAAGTATCATTATAATCCAAATCTTTCGTAATGACGTGAAAAAGTTTTAAAAATAAAAATAGAATACACATCTAAACTCTTACTATATTAGCCTAAGCATATTTAAAAATTATGTTTCAGTAATTTTATAACACATAACACATTCTATTAAAAATAATAATATAGTGTTATTTTAGTAAAAGAAATACTTTTAAATATGGGAAAATTGATGAAAAGCAAATAAGTAGCAGTTTCCTTTCATGTTCCAAACTCTAATTTTTTTTTAAAAAAAAAAAAAAGTTAAATGCTTTACAGGGGAAAAAAAAAAATTGCAACATTTTCTTTAAAATTCAAAGATTTAATACCAAAAAAATATGGTACTTACATGAGATTGTAAGAAACGTGACAATCTTTACCGAAATAATTTATAATAGTTTGCATTTATTTTTAGGCTTCATTTACAAGCATTTCAATTTTTCCCCTTTAATTATGGAGAATAAGCAAACTATATATATAACAGAATAACCTTTTTTCAAAATTTTCTCCCTTTATGAAAAATGCTTCTGTTATAATAATATTTTGCCTGTATATAGCTCAAACCTCTGTACAGAGGCTCAACTATGATTTTAGAAAATTCACATTATTTTCAGAGTTACAACCCATTGAAATAATTATCGGCGTTTTTTTCTTAAAATTTCTCCCCTCTGTTGTCTAAGACATGGATAAACCCACTTCTAAGTTATATATTTCAAACATTCTAGTTGAACCTCGGTACAGAGGTCTGAGCTATATACATGCAAAATATTATAATAGAAGCATTTTTCGCAAAAGGAGAACATTTTGAATATGGGTCACTCCAAGTTCATTTTTGGTAAAAATATTGTACTTAAATAGTTTTTTATTGTAATACTGTTCTTAAAACAATTTTATATACATTTTCTAACCTAAGTGACACTAAATATCATGAAAATTATCCATTTATGCGCGTTTTTAAAATCACGGTTCCGAACGTAGTCGGATACCTTAAAAGGGTGAATTTTTTTTAGATATGTAGGTAAGAACCTATCCAGTATTTATAATTAAGCTATAATAAATGTTGTACCTTTTCCTTAACCTCATCTCACCTACGACACTGGGCAGTGGCACACACAAGAATTTTCAAAAGGGGGAGAAGGGGTCAAAAGTCTACCATTTTCGCATAATGCCTCAATGCGCAGCTAAACATATTACTTTTGATTTTGTTGACTGTAGGGAACAGAAAACAGCAAAAAAAATGAATTATTGAATAAATAATTAATATTAATTAATAAAAAATATTAACAACAAATAATTAAATTTTACGTACTATGAAAATGTACTATTTAAATGGGATTATAATCACTCGAAAAAAATCAAGGGATATGGGAGAGTGTTCGAATTTTGGACCCCTTCCTAGAGTGCGCCGCTGACACGGAGTGGACTGCAACTCCTTGAAATAATTAGAAATAGCCCGTACCCTGGAAAAGTCTGCCCACCCCTGTCATAGAACATAGGTAGGTTCCGATTAAAAATATATTTTTTTCTCCATATAACCACGATTCCCCTTCCCTATTGCTTCATACTGGATATAAGTAAAAAAAAAAAATTTAAGGATTTCTCATTTTGAGTCAGTATTCCTTTAAGGTATCAGACTACGTTCGGAACCGTGATTTTAAAAAAGCGCATAAATGGATAATTTTCATGATGTTTAGTGTCACTTAGATTAGAATAAATGTATAAAATTGTTTTAAGGATATTTTGACAAAAAAAAATTATTTAAATACAATATTTTGGCAAAAAATTAACTTAGAATAATCTTTTCTCAAAATGTTCTCCTTTTATAAAAAATGCTTTAAAATAATATTTCCGCGCGCGCGCGCGCTTATATAAAGTAAAGACTTTTCCAGAAAGTCTGAACTAGGATTTTTGAAAAATTCACATTATTTTCAGAGTTACCATCCATTGAAATAATTATCGGTGTTTTTTTCTTCAAATTGCTCCCCTCTGTTGTCGTAAAATATGAATAAACCCCCTTCTGAGTTATATATTTCAAAAATCATAGTTGAGCCTCTGTACAGAGGTCTGAGCTATATAAAGGCAAAATATTATTATAATAGAAGCATTTTTCGCAAAAGGAGAACATTTTGAATATGGGTCATTCTATGTTCATTTTTTGTCAAAATAGTGTACTTTAATTTTTTATTGTAATACTGTTCTGAAGACAATTTTATATACATTTTCTAACCTAAGTGACCCTAAATATAAATATTATCCATTTATACGCTTTTGAAAAATCACGGTTCCGAAGGTAGTCGGATACCTTAAGATATGTGTGTGTGTCTAAAATACTTCACAATACTGTCCCTATTCTACAGCTGAAAATCAAACTATTTCTGACACGAAACGGCTAACTTCCTCAAAAAAGTCTTGCCATCCATCCCTCAATGCATAACATTTTGTTGATATTTCGCTGGCCTTTCGAATTTCTGGGAAGTTTACTTCCGATAATGCATGACCTAAACCTGCTGAAGTTCACGTTCGCACAAGAGGCGATAAACCTTTAGAATAATCATCATAAATCCGAAGTTTTACTGCAATAAATAAATAAAATAAAAAACAACATCTTTAGATTTCATTTCGCTTTAACCGTGACCTTCTGAAACGGTCGATGACATTTGGAGAGTGATGGTAGGAAAATTTCGGCTTTCGGCAAGATACACAGAAAGGTATATACAGGCAATGATAAAAAGCAAACAATATTATCAGATGTTTTTTGAGAGTCCTTTTTTGATTTATAAGTCTTATTTACGAAAATGTTTGTCGCTTTTGTGTGAGTTAACGGAAATATTATAACTTCTTAATGGTGCTAGTTACAAAATTTTGTTGTTCATAATTACACTCGCCCCCAAAAAGGAAACAAATATTTTCGAACGTTATTGTGTGAGTAACCTTAAACTTATCTCTTTTCCTCCATTCTAATCATTTATGCTGAGTCATCTGTTTTTAGTTAAGTTCCAGGTATAAAAAATAATTCTTCTAATTTTTTTCATACTTTGGGTCACAGGGGTGTTAATTTTCTCTAGAGGGGTGAAAATATAAACAATATTCAAATATAAATAACTCTTTAAAATTAAAATTAAGTCATTCGATTCTTTTATGCATTATCTGTGAAGGAATGGAGCTTCAAAATAGTGTAAAATGTTTAAAATATAATCCTAATTTTAAAAATTATAAGCATACGCGAAAATAAGAAACATTTCTATAAGAAATATTTATTAAGTTTTACGTCGCGCATGCTATTTTCTAAAATAGTAGCTATAATTACTAGAGAAATTAGTTGATTTATAAAATTAAATATATCCTTATTACACTGTAGTAGTTTTGTATAAATAGATTAATAAATTATATTTTTTAAATTTTAAAAATTTACATTTTAAAATTTTTTTTAAAAAATTTCAATATTTTTCAAATATTTTGAAGTACAAAATATATTATTCTTAAATGATGTAGGGTTTAAAGAGTATACATTTTATAATTTTACAAAGTTTTATTCATCAAAGGCTACTATTTTAGAAAATAGCGTGCGCAACGCAAAAATTACTTAATATTTATTACAAAATGGGTTTTTTGACTTTCATGTTCTTGTAATTTTTTTTAACTTATGATTATATTTCAAACATTTTATGCTCTTTTTTGAAACCATAACCCTTTGTAAATATAAAAATAATAAAACCCTGTAACAGTACTTAACATAAATATTGATTTTTGTTTTATTTTTCCCTACATCTCAATACCCCAGAAAACTTCTTTTCCCGCATAGGTAGGTTTTGAAATTCTGAAAAAAAAAATGCTTAGGTTCACTAATATACAGGCATGTAAATATGCATGTATTTCAGTAAGGAATTGTTTTTAATAAATTACTTTCAAAGTAACTTAAAATAATAGTTTAGAAAAAGAATTACTTCTTTATTTTTAAAAGAATTACTCCTTCTACAAAAAAAAATAATGGTCATATAAACCATAACTATAAACTCCGACATAAAATCCAACCTGTGGAATGATTATTTTCCATAATTTTTATTTGACAAATCAGTTACGAAAACAGTTAACAATTAGACACTAGTATCAAACGATTAATTTATATAAACGGTTACAATGAAAAACAATGACCAAACAATACACAAAAGTTTAAAATTATTTCGCCAAATTATATATTTTAACTGCTTCCTTGTTTAGAAAAGGGTAAATCATTTGGAGGATTTATACAATACCAAGAACAATTTGTTTACATTTAACTTGACAGAATTAGCGAGGAAATATAAATGGCTACTAAACTTATTTAAGAGCTAGTAATCACCCGTACATCCAAATCCAACGTATTCTTAGATAATTTCTGGCTATTAATTAAAGATGGAAGCTATTGTACAGAAAGACGTATAAAGCACAATTTACTATACAGTAGAACGTCGTTTATCTGAACGTTCATTATCCGAAGCGTCAAATATCCGGACCAGTTTTTTCAGAGACCTTGCAGCGAAAAATAAGTGATTTTTTTTAAAGGTAAAAATTGCGATATTTTGCAACTCCATTTTTCTTTTTCAAGCACGTTTCCCGCATGTGATGATTTTTCAGCCATTCGTATATGGTCCGGTTTCATATGAGCGCTGAATTTTGTGCCTAGCGCGCAAAATAATTTTATTTGGATATTTAATGCATTTATATTACTCTATGTTATATTTATTTTATGTTAAAATTGTAATATTCACAAGCAATGCCGCCCTTTACGTTATAATAGCGATTCAATGAGAGCTTGGCGAAATCTTGGCGGTAGAGCCAAGTTGGCATCATTTTAGGCGACTTTGGCCGCCAATTTGGCGACTTTGGCGACCGTTTTGGCGTCATTGGCGACCATGTTGGCGAGTTTTGAACCCTCTGGATTCTTCTAGAAAGTAGTGGATCTCGCCACGAAGTTCACGCTTTATGGCGCGTGCGGATTTTTCTGGAAGTTTCCGTCGGGTTTATAAATAGAGCAATACCAGCCGCAGTCAGTCAGTTTGATTTTAACTAGCAAAGATTGAGGATTGTTTCGACCACCGATTAGCTCGGCTGTGCTCGTGAATAATCTTTTAAATACGTGTATTTTTAAACACTGGTGATTGTGTTCGATTGCTGTTGAAGGTGTGAAGACCTTCGAAAATTTACCCTGTGAATATTGCTGCTGAATCCTGTATTTAAAGGATTGGATTTTTGTTAAATTCGCATCGCTCTTGAAGAACTGTTTATTTTCTTTGTGATTGTTTTGCATAAAACCCTCGAACCGAATCTACGTAACAATATACTGCATGGATCGCATTCGATTTTCGGTTATCCAAACAATCGCATATCCGAACGGTGTCCGGTCCCAATTGATTCTGATAAACGACGTTCTACTGTATATAAAATTATTTTTTGCTCCAAAACTTCTTTGAAATAAGATCTAGATTTCCAACCCAAATTTATTTTTCACATAAACGGCAATCCCGCTATGGCTGCTTTCGCTGTATACACAAGAGCGTGAACTTAACGCGGAGCACATTTTCGAACAGAAAAAAATACTTCAATTCTTATAAAAATTTGTGACATTGTAAATCATGTATTTGTTTATAATATAGTGTTTTTAAAATTTCAAAATATTTCAAAAATAATTAGTTTTTCCCCTTTTTAACATGTAGCGGATAGCCTTATTTAGCATTTAAGTAGGAGAAAATGCGTGAAACACATTTTATATAAAAAGTAAAAAAATGTATCAAAACTCCTCTCGGAGCAAAATGAGTAGTAAGGATAAAATAAGTGATTTCTTATACAGGATAGTGAACCTTAGAATATAATATTAATGTTTAAGTACTTTTATATCTGAAAAGGTTGCAGTCCTGAAATCGGGTCCTATACTTTAACATTGCTGAAAAACAGCCTTTAACCCTAACTTTCCCCACCTGTTGCATTTCTGCAACATATGATTTATTTTAATTTAATAGACTCAATATTTTTAATTACCCACAAATCACTTTACCTGGAGAAAAAAAAAAAAAAGATTACTGCAACGAAATACATGCTAATTTTGTCACTAGGATGGAAGTACTTTTTTTCCAGAAATCACAACAATTATTAAAATCCCCTTGATGCCTCAAGAACGGTTTTTGTAAAAAAAAGAATCCTTATTTTTATGTTTCCCTTTTTTTATTGACGAAATAAATTACCAGGTAAGGAATTTAAACATTTTATGATGAATAATAAAATCTTCATACAAAAAAAAAGTTTTGTAATTTACAGCACTACTGCACTTCTGCAACAAACAAAAAAATGACAAATTCAATTTAAAACTGCTTAATTTTTTTTTCCATATTTTTCCCTTTTATTATTACTTGAGAACTAGCTGATATAATTTTTTCATAGAAATTTAAAAAATTGCGAAGTTAAGGGTTAAGTATTAAAAACTATTTTCACTACATTCCCTTTAAAATAATGTCCATAGAACACTCAAGTTAATTATAACCCCTGCTGGTCGGTTCTCAGAGAACGTTGAGAAAGGAATGCCACTTAAAAGTAAAGCAGCGAACCTTTATTGACAGTTGTTTCTCTATTTATAAAAGAATCGTTGTTTTAAAAGTAGAATTGTTGGGTAAATAAATCTTCTGAAACCAGTTTTCTTTCGAATTATCCGGGTTTTTCGACCTTAGATTGCCAATTCCATGGTATTAGCTTGTCAGTAATGTGAATTAAGCTCAAAGTGGCCATGAATCTTCTTTTCTGAATTTTAAGGATAAAAATACATAGAAAAAATAGTAGGGGTCAAATAAATTACTGGAAATCTTTCCTCGTTATTTCTTAAAAAAATAACTTTCTTTAAGAAATAATTTATATATAATTGCTTTTAAATTCAAATCCACTTTTTAAAGTCATCATGTTATAAATATGTGGAGAAAAAAATTTTTAGCTTCTTGCTGATACGAATTGAAATTAAAAATTAATCCGCCATCAATTACGCATAAACTCAAAAATCATACAGCAAACATGTAAACCTTAAATTTATTTTAATACTAACAAAAAAAATTTTCTTAAATAAAGATCGTATAATCTAAATTAAATCGTGCAAATATCTTAAAAACAGTCATAATAATAAATCTTTCGAATAAGCAGATCACGTGCCTTTGTATAGTATTGCAATAACCGATGGCATAGAAAAAAGAAACTAAATGCAAATTAGATGCGGAATAGCATCACTATCTTCTTATACTTCAGTGGCAAAAAGGGCCCGGGGCCCAAATGGGGATAGGTCCCGGGTCGCGGCTTGCCCCCGTCCAGTTCAAGCCCCGTACCACTAAAATCCGCCGGAGGGCAGGTGCACGTTTAAAACTGTCGGGGCTGAAACGTCCTCCCCTTGGTGTGGTGGGAGTTGAGGGGGCCACGTCATTGACCATGGTTCAAAAAGACGGGGTCCTCGCCCAAAAAACCCTCTGTAGCTAACAGTGCGACGTTAATATTCAATCAATAAGTGGCGGAAATACGTCATGTTAAAAATTCCAGGTATGACGGAAAATTGAAGGTTTATTTTCAACAGTTGCTTATATTAAGTTAATATTATATCATTACAATTAAAGTATTTAACTGAAAAAACAATACCTTAAGATTTGTATAAAAGAGAATTATTTGTAGTATTTGTAGATGAAAATAAATTCTGCTGAAAAAAAACAATGTTATGAATTTGTAAATATCAATTTTAAACAAAAAATTCAAAATTTATCAAACAATTAAAAACATTACTTGTTCGTATGCTTTTTAACACATTTAATCTAGAATTTAAACCAATGAAACTTGAACTTTTTTTTTTATTTTTAATGGGCTGGTTGGTATTTTACAATTGCGACCATTTTCCCCCGGAATTTGGGCTCCTTTTTAGTGCGGCATTTAAAAGGCCGGGGGGGGGAACCTTATGGATCAACGTGCCACTTTTTCTAAACAAATGCTTAGTGCCATCAAATTATTTTGACTTGTGACTATTGGGAAAATAATAAAACTAAATACTAACATCAAATTCTTTATTTACTACGAAAAAATACGTTTTGCACTGTATAGTAGTAAATGTTTCAGTTGTACGTGTAATTAAATTTAAGTAACATTAGTGTGATTTCTGTAGTTGCAGAATATATATATGGACAGAGAAATGAGAAATAACTTATATTCGCGCGCGCGCGGATAGTAAAATGTTACTTTTAGCAGAATGCATGCTAAGTTGAAGTCATCTGCCAAACGGTTTCTAATTAGTCTTTAATGTTATTCATCTCTAAAAATAATCACTCGCAGGCATAGGAAGATAAAAATATGGTTAAAATAGCACGAGCCAGCTTTTTCTAACAGTTAAATGAGTCTGGAATCGAATTCCATGTTTCCAAAATTTCGTTACTGGTGTATTATTTATATTGTTTGTTAATCCTTCTGTTTCAATCAATTACAACTTTTTGCTTGTTTCAATAAATTTTGAAATCCATATTGAACTGGACTAGAAATCAATAAGTTGCATTTCAAATTCTTCGATTTCCAACCAAACGAATTTGGGCAAGATCAGTTTATCAAATAATGTCACATCAGGGTACATAATGAACTTGGGCGCTTCTGACAATTTTTTTGAACTGAGAAAATCTCACTGAAAATTCTTTGATTGAAGAATCAATTATGGAAATAAATTCTTCAATATCCATATCTTTTTCTGTGGTTTCTCATGAATTTTTTTCCCCCGGGTTTCCCCCGGATTTTTCCTCTATTTTCGACCCTCCATCTTGTCATCCAATTTCTCCTTTTCCCGTCCAGACCATAGACTTATTAATGTTTGGTGCAGTATAGCCAAAACTGGCTCTTGTGCGCCATAAAACAAACAACAAACTCACTCACTCATGTACATTTTAATTTTTAAAATTGTTTTTCAAATTTGGGGTTCCTTGTAATAATATAGTTTCTGAACCAAAAGGCAAACAGTTTTGATCGGTAGCGTGCCCAAAATATTGTGCCGCGTGCCATCAATGGCACGCATACCAATGGTTCGGCATCCCTGATATAGGCGGATATCAATCGCCGCAAGTAATTTTGACACCCAGTTTCCTCCCTAGAGGGAAGCACCTGAGCTCTTAAGATGCGAACCTGTACTAGGATTTAATTTTGCCGAGAGAACCCAAGCCAAACTGACACTCTACGGATTTTTTAAATGCCGAATAATCATACGACATGGCCGTTGTCGATTTTTTGCATCATGAAAAAACCCCCGCTTTGGGCCGGGGTCGAACCCAAATCTTCAGTGCAGAAGGCGAGTGACAACCCAACCACGCCACCCAGCCGGCTGAAACTTGTACTATAACTTAAAAAAATTTAATGGTCGTAAAATTGCTTTGTTATATCGTCTCTTTACATTGTTATGTTGTTAACCATTTTTCAAAGGTAGGAAAAGTCCATGAAAATAATTGGCGAGTTACTTTGTAATAAATCATAATTTATTCTGGAACACTGTTGAAATTTTAGATTTTTCTCTTCTAGTAGAAAGCAACTAATTTTCTCTTCTAAATCACATAAATACTAAACACAGAAACTCAAATTCGTAATTACATTTTTGCTTAAGACAAATGAAACGCACTTCTGCAGTCAGATGTTTGATTTCAATGTTGCTTCCTAAAATCATCCTTACATAAGCTCGAAAGAGCTTTCTAGAACCTTCAAAAGTTTTCTCGACATACAATCATTCTAGAATCTTATAAATTTTGTTAAAGTCATCTATTATCGCCAAATTTGGCGAGTGAGTGTGTGATTGAATATTAACGTCGCACTCTTCAGCTACACGAGGGCGTTTGGCGACGGACCTCGTAATTTTGAACCATGGTCAAGTGACGTTGACGCGCGCGCGACACCTGAGCTGATACACCCCTCTCCTAACTACCACATCACTCCAAACACCAAAGGGAGGATGTTTGAGCTCTCGACAGTCGACAGATTTGTGCATCGTGCCCCTACATGGCAGGTCTTTAGTGGTACTGGGCTCGAACTCGTGGCAAGGCAAGCCACGATCCGATACCTATGCCACCGCGGCCACGTCAAATTTGGTGAATTGGCAGCATAGGAGGACTAAATTTGTCGACAAATCTGTTGTCAAGTCCATTCCTATTAATTTACCATAATTGAAAGGGTAATTTATCTTGGCTCACAAATGACCTTTCAGGAATCTACTGTATCAGAGCGCAAGCAAATAAAGCTCGAAGTATTCATAGTACTGTCCTATACTTACAAGAATTGTGGTCTAATTTCTTTTATTAGTTTGATGAGATCTCTTTTAAAAAAATGAATTCATACTTACATATATTAAAATGTATTACGAGTATTAAAAAAGTACAAGAAATGCGTAAAAATAAACCGAGCGTTAAATCAAAAACAGTTTTTGAAGACATTTTGAGGAATTTTTTTCTATGTTGATCTTAACGCAGACAATGCTTAAAAATAAAAGTATTTTAAAAAATTGTTCTAAAAGAAATGAAATCGTTTGCAGCTGCTAAAAGGTTCTTTTTCCAGTAATTAAGTTTCATCCCCACTTTAATTTGGATATATGCTTTGGAAATGTTACGTATGATTAATGACCTCATTTTAAAGGAGTGTCTTAAAATAGAGAACAATTAGATTTTTTTAAAAAAGGGAGAAAAAAGGATTTTTCTTTTATTTATCGGATTTAGTGCGGAGTCGGCACACATTCTCTTGTGCACAAACTGAAAATTAATATATCTTATTTCTTTTCGGACTGATATTTTAAACTTAATTATTAAAAATTTTGCCGATCATTTTTTTTTTCATTTTGTTCGGGGAGTAAATATTTTTTTACAAATTATAATAATTCCTAAAACCGATATTCCATTTAAAATTGTGAAATGGTCAACACTGCAATTTTTAAAAAATTCTTTTTGTAAAAACGATGATGTTATTGACAATGCCGTAGCTAGTATTGAGTGAACCCTGTATCAAAATTCCTTGGGGGAGTTTTGGAGACCTCTTAACATTTTACGGGGTCCCTATACTTGGGGCCCCATATCATTGATGCGGCGCTAGCTACGATCCTGGTTATTGAACTCCTTTAAAGTTATTGATAAGCGGATGAATCTGAATAGATTAAAACAAAATTTGCATCAGTATTCTTATAACTTAACATTTTTAGTGTAAAAATTGATTTAAAAGATTATGATTACATAAATCTCAGTTACTAGAGTAAGAATAATCTTTTAAGATACACGATCGCGTTCAGATTATTTTTTAAAATGGCATACTAAAATAAATACCTTTCAGAGATTCATACAGATTATATTTAATCAGCAATATTTAAAATAAATTATCCAAATTTTACAAAATCACAATTATGAGTAAAATTTTAGCAATTATATAATTATAAACTTTAAAGCACAATTAGAAGAAAGTACTAAATTTATATCATCAAAAATATCTCTAAAATGAACTATATACAATTATCAAGCGAATGTACTAAAATTTTTATGTATTAATAAAATATAAAAATTTTAGAATTGATCGAATAAAGTTAAGAAAGGAAGCCTATTTATGTGGATATTATTGAAATAATATGCCATAATTCGAAAAGTATTCATTCAGTAAAATTAGTTTTATACATTCCCTAGAAAATAATATAAATATGAGGTTCACAGAAATACATTTATAATATTTCTAGTAATCAGACTCTATGATACCTTTTGAAACATTTAAATGCCCACTTTCGGTTTTTCTAGTTTTATGTATTTATTGTAACTCCAGCTCTATGTAATATAGTAACAAAATCCTAATATATATTATAAACGCGAAAGTTTGTGAAGGATGTTTGGTCGTCTTTCACGCAAAAACAACTGAATGGATTTTAATGAAACTTTACAATAATATAGCTTATAAATCAGAATAACACATAGGCTATAATTTATAAAGATATTGTGTGAAGTGTCCAAAATATAACGGTAATTGTTTATTAGTATTATTATTTGTAGATAATGTTAGAGGTATAAACAATTCTTCCATCTGCAAAAAAGCCGAGTGGTCAAAGTATCGGATCGAAGCTGGCCTTGTCACGAGTTCGAGCATCAGTCGCGTTGGTTTCCTTTTTAGCTCGACTCGGGTTAAAACTTCAGAAGTTTTTTTTTTTCTCACGTTTTAAAGCATTCAGTTGAACTGAAATTTTATAGACACGATTGTTTTGGATGACAATACGATACTTTAATGATAATTAATAAAAATTTATTACCACCTAATGTTGTGATTCTGTCCTATGTATATACATATTTATATTAATGGTAACTATTTAATAAAAGTAGCTAAAATAAAAATTTTCTTTTGTTGATCTAAGTAGGAATTCACTTAAAATTTTTTTTATATTATTTGTTATTATCTTTATTTCTAATATTAGTCCAATAATTAGAAATAAGATGAATACTGAAGTTTTTTTTAGTAAAATAACATTCACTAAGCCGTAGTAAAGCTTTGAAATTCTTTGCATAAAGAGTCTATGTATGTCTGAGCCAAAATACAAATTCGTTGCACAGCTACTTAATATTGCTTTTTTAGCAAGATATTAGTTTACAGGATCATTTATTGTACAACAAATCCTCTTATTATGAAAGGATCATTATTGAAGATCACGCGATACTTCTAACTAAAACTGCTTAATTCAAATAAAAAAATATGCCACTTTACATCTGTATATGAAGTCCTATATCGACAAAACTCTCATGTCATCTATTTCTCGTCTAATTAGCACCTTTGGCAATATCAATATATAATTCATTGTTCAAATATTTTTTCAACCCATTGTAATCTCTTTTGATTGCTAATTAATTATCGAATACCGTTAAGGAAAAAAAAAAAACCTGTTCTCAAGAAATTAAGAAAAATAAAACTTCCTTTCTATTATTACCCTAAGTATTAATTGGATCTTGCTTCACATTAAAGGAAATAATATGCCTTCGTGGGATACAAAAAATAAAGGATCAAAGCATTGTTTGAGAATTTGAGATTGTTCTGGTAATGGATATTTCTACTCATTGTGGAGTTTGGGTTTTGTGCATTGAAAGCGATTTGTCGATCGATAATAGCTATTTATAGTAATTATACTCTGATTTTGGAGGCATTATGTATGATTAATTGGTGATTCCGTGCGTTTAATAATCATGCAATCTTATTGATTTTAATGAAAGTGTATTATTATGTTCCATGATCTATATGAGATGTGCTGATAGCTCGTGTTTTGATTGGCTGAATAGATAATGATATTGTTTTGCTCACTGTATATGCGAATGTTTATTAACGACTCACTACAAGGCAGCACAAGAGCTATTGAAGACGGAACTCGTAATTATTAATCTCACCCAAGTGACGAGAAAACAAGATCTAATATGTCACCCCTCCCCCTTTCTTCTCCAAACTATGCACACAACCTTCAACCAATCATGTTGTTTCTGTCTGATGTAGTCAGTTCAAGGCCCACGAAATTCATCGTGGCAAGGGGCTGGATGTACGCCTGTCATTGGCCTTGAGCCCCATACAGGTAACAATACGATTTAGCTCGGCGAAATTCCCGAAGGGACGATAGATGCTGTCACCCTCAATTGCCAACTCCACAATTTAGGCATGGAACTGAAGGGGAGGGAAATATTCTCCAGTCTCCTGCACTCGTGATTCAGCCCACAAGGCTTTCGGACCCACTGATTTAACGAGAACGTACTCCGTGTGTACACGGAGGGTATTTAGTGATATCTGTCTGGACCTTCTGGTCTGGAGTCCGATTCTCTAACCACTAAGCTACTCACGGCCCTGTCAACCAATCATTCAAAATTCCTTCAAGTTGAACATAGACTGATGGCGAAAGATTACAGAAAATTTGTTACGAACTAATAACTGCAGAAATCGATCCGTACAGAAACGAATTTTCTATACAGCGTCTACATATAATACTCCCATTGTTCAAGACACTGTTCCAAAATGGCACTAATTCCTCTACACGAGAACTTTCTGTGAAGAACGAAGATCAATGACGCAACCTTTCTTCCGTAGCATCCTGCACAGGATAATTCAGTGATTATCTTTAAGGGAGAAAATACGTGATAACCAAAATGGGATAGATCTGGACTATAGGGTGGATGATCCAATATCCCTCGGCTCAAAGAACATGGAGTTTCCTGTACCGCAATGACAGTACGTAGTCATACATTGTGAAGCAAAATCACTCTACATCTTATGAGAATATCTCTTGTTTTCAAAGGTATTTTAAAAGTCAAGTAAAGTGTCACAATAGTGTTTGTTAACTGTGGTATATCAAGCATGCCTTCAGTCTTTTTTTAAGTAAATGGTGAAAATGTAAACAACTGCCTTAAGATCTTTCAAAGTGTGTTGTGCGGCAATATTTCCTACATTTTAGAGTTTACTTTTTCTTACCTTTTTTTAAAATCAAGAGTGAGATTTCTTGTTGAAATTCGCATCACAGCCTGGTTGGCTTTAACTTGTACATTTGTATTTCCTCTTTCTGATCTTCATACAAAGAAAAACTTTGCCCACAAATATATGTCGACCCAAAAATATATAGAGAAAATTTTGTCCATATTTTATTTTTTGACCATTTTGCGGGCCTCAGAAAAATCTTTACGAGACGTATGTAGCATGCAGGCCGGTATTTATCCAGTCCTTATTCACCAATCCTCAGTGTCTAGGCAGCCCAGGGTGGGCCTTGGCTTTCTCAAGAAGCCTTTTTCCTGCTAGTATTGTAACGGCTTGGTCCATAGCGCACTAGGAGGCTTGATACATAGCATACGATAGACTAGAAAGAAGGCGCTGCTGTGAACTGTTTTGGCCATTGAGCGGGAAGGAGAGAAGATGAAGAAGGTGGTCTCGAACGCGAAAATGGAGGAAGATACCTGTAGCTCCCTATGTGATTTATAATTGTAAATAGAGTTGTAAATATAGTGATGTGCTTTGAAGAAAGTAAAAACGGTAATTCCGGTTAAATTTGAGTGATGATTAATTCAACAAGACGACCCTACAGTTTTCTCCAATTTTTAGTCCTCAAAACTCTTAGATATTTTTCTAGGCCATCAATCTATCTAATATTATGTCTGTCTTTTCTCCGTGTGTCCATTGGTTGGACATTGAAGACTTTTTTAGTGGTGCAATCTTCATCCATTCTGACAACGGGACCTGTCCTTTAATTCGTCGTACTTTGATGACGTTAACGAGAAATCATATTCTTTATATGAGTAATAGAGCTCGAAATTTGATCTTCTTCGCCACGTTCCATTTTCCTGAATTCCTCTAAAAATAAATCTTAAAATATTCCTTTCGAAGAAACTTATCATGTTCTCATTTGTTCGAGACACGGACCAAGTTTCACATGTACAAGTTAATACTGATCTTGAAAGACTTTCATACAACAGAACTTTTGTTTTTCATTTGATTAAATTCGATTTCATATGTTTTCGTATTCCATTAAGACACCCATTATCCATAGTAATTCTCTTTTGATTTCAATAGTACAGTTGATTCTATTGTTAAGTTCCCCGAACCTAAATAAATATATATATATAAGTGAAGCTGTCAACAACTTCAAAATTATAATCTCCAATTTTAAAGTGGGAATTAATAAAACGTGGTTTATTACACAAGGTATGTATTTGGTCTTATTCTCAATAATTTTCAGGCCCATCCTGAGGGCCTCTTTCTCTAAAGATAAGAAAGCTTGTCGTAGTCCGGTGGGTGTATTTGTCCATTCCTTGTATAGCAGTGCTTCTCAAATTTTCAATATTTGCGACCCAATATTCCATCATAATTTTCATCGCACCCCCTTTCCTTACAATAACAATGTATTGAAATCAATAATACTATATTTTGAAGCTGAAACTACACAATGCGACTTTAAGGTCTTAAGTGCCACCGGAATATATAATCTTCTCGCTCACCCAAAGCGTTGATTGCCCCGGACGTATATATATGTCTTTCCGAAGTATGATCTTTTCTGTACATTGCTATACTTAAAATTATTCCAAGGCTTAGGATTACAATAAAAAAGGGCCTTGACTGTATTTTTCGAAGGATTTCTTATTTTTCCTTTTT
>BMAV01003863.1:0-20013 GCA_019973955.1 Trichonephila inaurata madagascariensis | reverse complement strand
CATTGAAATAATTACAGGCGTTTTTCTTAAAATTTCTCCCTTCTGTTGTAAAACATGGATAAACCCACTTCTAAGTTATATATTTGAAAAATTCTAGTTGAGCCTCTGTACAGAGGTCTGAGCTATATCAAGCAAAATATTATTATAATAGAAGCATTTTTCACAAAAGGAGAATATTTTGAAAATGGATCATTCTATGTTCATTTCTTGTCAAAATATTGTACTTAAATATTTTTTTGTTGTAATACTATTCTTAAAAGAATTTTATATACGTTTTCTAATCTAAGTGACACTAAATATTATCCATTTGTAAGTTTTTGCAAAATCACGGTGCCGAACGTAGTCGGATTCCTTAAAATACAAGTAGTGTCAACGAAATTTACCACGCTATGCGTAGAAAAATTTCGCATCATTTTCATCAGTTTGCTCCTCGTGGTACCGAGAACCAATCACTCACGTTTAAATATAATACTCCGCATTATGAACTTTGTTATTTTGAACTAAAATCAAAACCGTTTTGATCGGTGGCGTGCCCAAAATATTGTCTCGCGTGCCATTGGTTCGCCATCCCTGGTATAGGGCAATCAAAAAAATTTTCCAAACCAATAAATCATTTTTTTTTTTTATAAAATCATACAATGCCTACTTAAACCATGTAATTCCTGATATATATATATATAGTTTATAATTTTATAATATTGTCAAAAAATAGTTTTTTAAAAAAATTGTTTTTTAATATACGTAGAAGTCATAGGACAGTTTTGTATCTGTACTAAGATTTGCATTAAAATATTAGAAATGTTCCATAACTCAATAAGAAAAATAGAATTTTTCTAGTATTTTATTTTAATGTCAGTTTTCTTAAAAAACCTGGAAATTCATGCATCTTATATAATAACACGTAAGTTTCAGTTATTGTACTTTAAACTTATTCTCAACCTAATGGCTCTTTTAAGAAAAGAAAATAATTTATAACAACTCGAATTTTGTATCAACATTTTTAACGAAAAATTCAAATCCAATATATATGCATTTAAAAAATAAGAAAATTTTTCATTTCATTTGATTATTTCGGTTAAAAAATATCTGGCTAACTGTAAATAGGTTTGCCTGATAAAAAATACTAGTAAATAGTTCATCTTGAACTACAGTCACTTTGAGAAAGATTACATTTGTTAAATATATTCCAACGAAACATTTCACTGTGTAAATTGACTGTACCATGAAATTAATTAACGTAGAAATGCAGTTTTCAAAAAAGTTTTAATTGCACTACGGTGAAAAGGAACAAAAAGCCAATTTAACATAAATTGTTTGCTACAGGCCTATTCGTATTTTGCGTGATTTGTAAATATACCATGATTCTTTTTTTAAAAAAATGTTAACAAAAAATATTCTTTATTGCTACAAAATGCTTAGAAAAGAAAAGATGATAAAAATGCAGATGAAGTTGCCCTTAGAATATTTCTTTCAATTAATAATATCGCATTTTTGCATCAGCCGATAATTAATTCTGGATTGAAATCTACAAAGCTTGATGATATGGGATATTTTTACATGCAGTACCTTTTTAAAAACTGTAATGTACTTCAGAAGCATCTTGATAGGTATCAAAAATATCTTGTATTAATTTCATTTCTATTTCTGAAGTAGAACCAGTGCATAAAAAGATTTTTGAAAAATCTGTAAGTTACAGAAGAAATTTTATAAATCTTGTTTTGATATTAAAAGAGAAAGAATGAAAATTATTTTAATAGCAAAAAGAAAACCTAGTGTTTTTCGATTATCTTAGATAGAGAACCGATAATGTGCCAGATGCTGGTAATCAAAATGTCTTCATTCCTAAAAAGGAAAAGAAAAAGGGAATGTTTTTAAAAAAAAACAAAAAATTTTAAAAGTAAAGGGAAAATTTCCCGATTTACTAGTCGAGAAAATTTCCAAAAAAAAACCTAAATAATAATTTAAAACCTTTATCTACCGAGGTACTTAAAATTTTCCACTAAATTTTAAAATAACATAGAAAAACCCAAATTTTAAATGTTTGAAATACTTACGGGAATATTCTTTGAAATCCCCCTCTTAAAAGAAAAACCTCATTTCCCAAAAAAGTTAAGCACGAAGATGTAAAAAAAAAAAAATTCAACAAATATTTTTTATTGACACAAAAATTTGGCAGTAAAGAAAATATATATTTATACATAAGCAAAATCAATTTATTACAGAAATGAAAAAATATTAAATTTTTGTAAGTTATCAGAAATGTCATACTGGGGACTTAAACAGAATTAAATTTTAAAAATGAAAAAAAAAAGCATAAAATGAAAAAAAAAAAATTAATAGGGGATGTGATCCCCCTCATCTGTATTAAAGTTTACACCCTTTTGGGCCATGCTTTCAATTTGGTGGTCAACCACCGCAGAATTTAAAATCGCCATTCTTCTTGTAAGCAAATTTTCCCGCTCAATAAGAGTGGTTGGGGGTGGAAACCCTGAAGATACTGCACGGCCGAGAGCATTCCCAAAAATTTTCAATGGGGGTTAAATTGGGCGGGAAAATGCTGGCCCCCGCCCACGGCAATCTCTTCTCTCTCCCGGGTAGAATTACCCCATGGGGCGTGCGTTATCCTCCATTAAAACAAAAAGTAAAAAACTGTTGCAGCGTACAATTCCCCCCAAAGGGGGTTTTAGGATTTTATCTCAAAACCGGACAACCTTTACAGAACCCCCGTTTAAAAACGGGGGGTCGGTTCGGTATCCTAATGGGAAAACCCCCGCCCAACCATAATGCTTCCGCCCCGGGAAAGCGGGAATGTTCGGGGTTTTTGGGGGTAAATTTGGGGTTCCTTGTTTACGCCATATCCTTTTTCCGCTTGCCATCGGCTCCCCGAGCAAATCTTTTACTCATCAGAAACATTTACATTGCCCCAGTCAGACACAGTCCAATTCCATGTTTGGCAACCTTTTTAAACGTGCCCTCTTGATTGGAGGGTAAAGGGAAAACAAACCGGGGTACCCGGGGATACAGTCCATCAGTGGCGCAAACAAAGGGGGGGCCGGGGCCCCCCCCCAAAGCCCTTGATATTTTTTCCGATTGATTATAATTTAAGTATATATACGTAAAATTTTAATGAAGTATTTGTTATTAATGATTAATTTTATTAATTAATGCTAATTTTTTTTCAAAAATTATTTTTTTACTGAGTTTTGCCCGAAAATCGACAAAATAAAAAGGAGCATGATACAAGAAGGGGAATTTTGACCCCGGACCTCCCCCCTGGGCACGCAGTCCATTCATATGTAATTTTCGGCGCAGTAGCTGCGATATACCCTTCCCAAATGGACGCGTAACCATAGATGTCATTTTAGGTCGTCTGCGATTCCGCTTTTGGGTTAAATAGCAATATATTGTTCTTCCGCGGGGTTGTAATCCTTGGGACCGCCTACGGGGTTCGGGCAACTGTCTTTTGGTTTGGTTTTTTCCGCTCCTTTTCACCCATTGTTTTAAATTAAACTCTACAGAAAAAACTTGTTGTAGAGGTTCAGTCTATTTTTACTACTTTGACTACGACATCCACTTTTTTATTTCCCAAAAAGGGAAATCTGGGAATGACAAAAGCGGGCACCCCCAAAAAGGCAACTTGAAGATGTGAACCTTTTTATGTTTGGCCCTTGTCCACGGAAGCATTTAGCTTGGGAAAAAACTGTTTCTTCCTGGGAAAATCGAATTCTTGGGTGCCTAAAGCTTTGTGGACTAAAAAAGGTTTTTCCAACCATTTATCAACGGCAAATGTAAAAAAATTTTTTTACTGATTTCAAGTTATCCCAGATTCTAACTGGCCATGGAAATTTTTAGCTATTTATCTAGATTTAATTTTGGTAGTGATATTTGTTCTTGTGGTCAGGATGCTGAAACTGTGGAACATGTATTGTTGTATTGTAAACTTTTATTTCTGTAAAAAGAGAAAATTTCAGAAAGGAGCTGGAAATGTTTAGGTATTTCCTGGCCACCTGTTTTATCTTTGTTGGTTAAATGTGTACCGAGAGCCTTAATGTCTTAAGAAAATTTGTCTACTGTATAGATTTTTAAAAGTTTTATATATATTGGTACCTCCCTTTTTTATATTTGTGTATAGATTTTAAATTTTTTTATATATTGGTACCTCCCTTTTTATATTTGTGTATTGCCACACTCTTCCTTTTTTTTGTCTTTGTTTTTTTTTTTCCCTTTTGTTTAGGTTTGTGTTTAGGTATGTTTTTTTTCCTTCCAAATTTGTTTTGTTTTGATTTAATTGAGTTACCACTTACGTCTGTAAGCCTCATGTTATGCTTTGTGGAGCATGAGGAGTTTTGCAAATAAATTAAATAAAAAAAAAAAAAAACGTGAAGTTGTTGGTGAATGATGTACGCCGAAGAAAAGAGCAATATTCGTGATCGGTGCCCTGCTCAATGCGCCCCACAGCACGCCAGCGCCTCGAATCTTCCCATTCGTTTCTGAAGTCATAGTCACACGTATGTCTTGAAACAAATCTTGAAAACACAACAATTGAAAGTTTTAAAATTGGTCTTCTATCAGCATTTACAATCTGCAACCCTTCATAAAGCTGGCTTTATAAACTGCCCTTTTGCATATTTCTTGACATGAAAGCACAATTGGCTGTTACCTAACATATTTGCATACTACCATCTACCTCTGCAGCGAATTGCATCCTCTTCAATTCTGATTGGCTTCCGGAAATTAGCATTTTCCTCTCCGTGCTTAACTTTTGGAAGTGAGTGTATATGACAGCACGGGTTCTATGATGAGTATTTTAGCGTGGAAGGCTAATAGCTTTATAGCAGAAATTGTGTTTTCAGCTGACGACGTTTCCAGCGGATTATAAAGATTATCATTTTTGTCCCGAAAAATTAGTTAATGTCAAAATTTAAGTGTCTTATTTTTTTTGTATGTTAATGAGAGCCTTAGAAAACGATTTCACTCTCTTTTATTTTAAGTGATTAAATTAATTAGCTCTAACGGATTAAATTTCCCCAAAGTTGAGTATTTTGTTTATGTATATCCCTTAATTTTCAATGTACTGATCCAAAAAAAAAAATAGTGCATGAAAAAAACTGCAGTAAATCATAATGCGGTAGATAAAGGGTTAAACCTCATTTTGGAGCATACTGAAGGGAAGGTCAGATATTCATGGATGTGCTTATAAAACAGTGAGAATCTAACTTGTCACGTTTCCTGTATTGATTTAAGCGTAATATATAATTCATGTTGCCAATACTTACAGATAAAAACAGAATCATCTGTAAATATCCAATCACCATCGCTGAAGCATGAAATAAGATATATAGTTCCAACCATCCAGGTAATAGCGGATCGTATTTCTTTTCATCGTCTTTTGGCTAGAGAAAATAAACAATTTATACAAATTTCAAAATTACGCAGTAAAGCACTAAAAAGAAAAAAATGCTAGTCGTTACCCGCCAACTTCGCTGGATGTTGCATGATTAAAAATTATTTATATATAATGTTAAGATATCTAAGTCCTCTTACGTTAAGCGTTCAATTGAAAAGCGTATTGAAAAAAAATCTTATAGCCCTTTTTTCATTTATAAATACAGATTGAATGTTTAATAAACACTTTAAACATTTTTTTGAAATATTTTATATTAAGTAAAACAGGAATATAAGGTTTTGTTTGTAAGATGGGTAAATTTTTAACATACCGTAAAATCCGGCGTATAGCTCGCACCCATACTTTCAAGTTGCAATTTTTAATTTTTAGGTATATTTGCCATATAACATGCACCCCTATTTACGATCCAGTAAAATAGGGGACTGTACGTGTGTAATATTCTTATGTTTTCAAATAAATTATTCGAGGTATTATTCAAAGCTTTAGAAAAATTAGTACAATCCTAGAACTACAACCTTTTTAAGTTCATAAGGAATGGCATTTCTTTTAAATAAACATTATTTTGATAGATGCAGAAGTCTATTTTTTTCTATAATCATCTCTATTTTTATTTTTAAAGCTCTCATTCTGATACCCGGCGTATAACGTGCACCAATAAATTTCGATCTTATTTTTTGTGTTAAAAGTGAGTGTTATACGCCAGATTTTACGGTATGTATTATCCTCAAAGCCAGAGTTTTTCAAACTGTGGGGCGCACCTCCCTAGGGGGTGTGATAACCCTACTTGGGGGCGCGAACCCATCAAAGGGTCAAAAATAAAAGATTATTTTTAAAAAAAATATTAATTTACTGAAAGGAAGCAAAATAAAATACATTCTGACGTAATGAAAAGTAGAAAATACATATTTACACTGATATAATATAAATATATCATTAATGAACAAGTATAATGGTTATCACTGACTCCCATGGGCTTGTCACATACAAAATTTAATACTTATCTTGATAATTTGTGTGGTTTATAGTAAAAGTCGAATTGTAGCTTTACGTCAAAGTACTTTATTATTGCATTCAATACAATGTTATTGTATGGAGGGCGCGATGAAAATAAGGATAAGAAATTGAGTCGTAAATATTGAAAGTTTGAGAAGTACTTCTCTAAGCAAAATGTAAATGCCATTGTGAAGTTTTGTGTGACCCTTATTTCTCTCTGACAGTGAAGGTTTTTATGGATTCAAAATGCAAGCAATAATTAATTTACTTAAGATTTAAATTTTAGATTGAATATAAAGAAAATTATTTTTATACCAGTTGATCTGACAATAGTTTTAACGATACGCAATACATCATTTGAAGACAATTCTTACCTCAGGAATATCTTCAAGATTACCCAACCAAGGTTTTCCAGGGCTCCATCCAGGTCCTTTGAATATAACTGATAACTTGTTCATAAAACCATCCACTGTCCAAATTCGCTCCCAGATATTTCGTAAATAGTTAAACTGTACAAAACATAACACAAATGTATGTTTGGCTCTCTTCAAAACAATTTTAGTACATCCTTTATATATATATATATATATATATATATATATATATATATATATATATATATATATATATATATATATAATTTGAAATCTAAGTGTAATGTAAATTCTTCTTTTTTCCGACTACGTTCGGAACCGTGGTTTTGCAAAAGCGTATAAATGGATAATACTTATGATATTTAGTGTTACTTAGATTAGAAAATGTATACAAAATTGTTTTAAGTATAGTATTACAGTAAAAAATTATTATAGGGTAATAATATTTTGATAAAAAATGAACATAGAATGACCCATTTTCAAAATATTCTCCTTCGGTGAAAAATGTTTCTATTATAATATTTCGCCTATATATAGCTCATGCCTCTGTACAGAGGCTCAACTAGAATTTTTGAAATAAATAACATAGAAGTGGGTTTATCCGTGTTTTACGACAACAGAGGGAGAAATTTTAAGAAAAAAAACGCTGATAATTATTTCAATTGGTTGTAACTCTGAAAATAATGTGAATTTTTCAAAAATCATAGTTGAACCTCTGTACAGAGGTCTGAGCTATATACAGGCAAAATATTATAATAGAAGCTTTTTTTCACAAAAGGAGAACATTTTGAAAAAAGGTTATTCTAAGTTAATTTTTTGCCGAAATATTGTATTTAAATAATTTTTTTTGTCAAAAGGTCCTTAAAACAATTTTATACATATATTCTAATCTCACAGTGACACTAAATATCATGGAAGTTATTCATTTATGTGTTTTTTAAAATCACGGTTCCGAACGTAGTCGGATACCTTAAGCACAAAACACAAAGCTGTATGCAAAATTTAAATACTGTATTTTATACATAAAATACATTAAGTAAGGTACTGCCATTTCCTCTCTGCCAAAACTTCAAATAAATCATGTCTAACCATAATTTAGAATATTCACCAGTGAAATGGAACACTTATGACTTTTTGATATTCATTTGACTTTATAAAAAACGCAAACTATTCTTTGCATACAGCATTCACTCTTTTCAATATTTAAGAAGCTATCTCCTTAAATATTGAAAAGAGAGGAAGAAGTGACCTCATATAATCAATACTAATATTTTTCAACTTGAAATTTTGTAGTTACGCATGCATCATAAATATTCATATTTTAATTTAACACATTAGACACGGCAACAAAGGTAGTTATTTGATAAAATAACTAAAACATGAGTTAAGCACCATTTTTTATGCATTTTGATTATATATTAGTTGCAATTAGGTAGAAATCAACTTTATAGAAATTGCAACCAATAATTCAGCCATTCTATTAGTTGCGAATTCAATCTTTTTGTTACGCCAGAGCAAAGTTCTTTCCCTTTCAATTTAAAACAAGTAATATAAAAAAAACTAAGTCAATTCCTACTTAGATCAACAAAGAAAATTTTTTATTTTAGATACTTTTTATTAAGTAGCTACAATTAATATAAATATGTATATACATATGACAGAATCACAACATTAAGTGGTAATTAATTTTTATTAATTACCATCAAAGTATCGTATTGTCATCCAAAATAATCGTGTATATAAAATTTCAGTTCGACTGAATTTTATATACACGATTAAATCTTTTCAAGTTTTGACACAAGTTGCCATTAATGATGCCAACGTGGCTGTATTTGTAATTATTTAAATAATTAGTTTTAATCAATTAGTTTTTATTAATTATAATTAAATTACTGCATTGTCATCCAAAATAATCCTGTATATAAAATTTCAGCTCAATTGAGCGCTTTAAAATTTATTTTATTAACGATTGAAAATTCCACCAAGATAAATAAATAAATATAGAGAGAGTGTGAGCTAATAGTGTAGCAATTGAAAAATAGAAAGGAGAGGAAAGAAAATTGTCTGAGAGAGGAAAGAAGAGGAAGAAATATTAGAAAAACGAATTTTGGTGAAAAAATAATTGAAATATTGATAAATAAGGAATTATTGAAATTACCAGGGAGTGTTGACATCAAGAGGGGAACCCCCTTTTTTTTCCTGGGGGGAAAAATTAGGGAAAAAAATTACATACTTGAAAAATTCGGCCAACACCCAGGCTATACAACGAGTAATTCAATTCCTAGTATTAACTCACACTCTCTATATATTTATTTATTTATCTTGGGGGAATTTTCAATCGTTAATAAAATACATTTTAAAGCGCTCAGTTGAGCTGAAATTATATATACAAGATTATTTTGGATGACAATACAATAATTATATTATAATTAATAAAAATTATAATTGATTAAAACTAATTCTTTCCAGATTTACAAAAACAGCCACGTTGGCATCATTTGTGGCGACTTAGCGACTTTTTTGGCGACTTGTGTCAAATTTTGAAAAGGTTTTTTTCTCACAGCATTCAGTTGAACTGAAATTTTATATACACGATTGTTTTGGATTACCATACGATATTTTAATGAAAATTAATAACAATTATTTACCACTTAATGCTGTAATTCTGTCATATGTATATACATATTTATATTAATTGTAACTATTTAATAAAAAGTAGCTAAAATAAAATTTTTCTTTGCTGATCTAAGTAGGAATTGACTTAAATTTTTTTATTTTACTTGTTTACACCGAATACAATAATATATTTTGAGGACATTGAAACTTATAAGCTTACTATGTTGATTTTAAAACATTTTTTCTATCCTCTTTTTTTTTTTTATTTAGAGTCAAAAAGTAATATTAGTTTTAATATGAACTGATTGTAAGTAAAAAAAGAAGAAATTATACTAGCTTTTTCAGTTTTCACATCCAATTTAGATTTTTTTTTTCCGTGATGTGAAAGCTTAGGGAATGAGATGTTAGCCCAGGTATCGTCCTCATCACTCGATTGCAGTTCAAAATGACGAGGTCAGTGACAAATAGCTCTCGTGCTGTTTCTATGTCCTTCCTTAATCAATCCATCCATCATTTACCCAGCCAGTGTGGTGGTTAGGACACTACTTTTAATCGAGTGGGCTCGGGTTCGAATCCCGAATAACGCATGGATGAATCTTCGGGAAAAGAAATCGAATTTTGTGTGTGTGTGTCGCCTGAAATGGATTCCCGTCTCGAATGGGAAGCAGCGCACCTCATCTGTACTACGCTGGGATTGTCGTTTGTAACAAAAAAAGTCTACGTTCTTCTCTCTCTCTCTCTCTGTGATTATATTGTATGTTTCTGTTTACATCTATCTCTTATGTATGTAGGGATACATACAAAAGATAGCACAACAACAATAAATCCATCCCCATTTTAATTTCCTCTTCTATTTATGATACATTTTTCACAAAGTAGAATCAAAAAAATATACTACGATCTATGAAATTTACGTTTGGTACACTCAGAAAAGAAACTGGAAATGATACTTTATTCAATACAAAACCGTCTTACTTGCACCATAATTGGATTGAAAGTCTGGAGAGGTTTCGTTACTCCAAACGCAATTTTCATATCTCCTTCCGGCTCAAATGTGCCAAAGAAATGATCCCATATAATGAAGAAACTTCCAAAGTTTTTATCGATGCAACGTCTATTTCGTCCTGTAAAATAAAACAATTTTTTTTTCACCGAAAGTAGGCAAACATTGAAATCCTAACTGTAATTTTCAGCTGTAATTTTATCTTATATTTGCTATGCAATAGGTCTATTTTCGTCTCATTGCAGAGAACTAAAAGAAATTAGAATACATATTTCCCAAAAGAAGATTATTTCAATTTTTATATAAACTTCTGTCGCTATAACGCGCACACCTATTTATTACAATGAGGTTCAAAAGTTAAGCATGATTCGTAAAATGTAGAACTTGAGAAAATATTGGTCAAATAGTTCAAAATCACTTGTGAAGAATTACTGTTTGAAGGTGAAAAATGTACGTTTGCAAAACATTTTAGTCGACGTCGGCATGCTCAAAACACGTGAGCAGGTCAAAAGAGTATAAAACTGGTTCACATATATGCCATAAGGGTCAGGCGGTTATGTTAATTTGGGCGATGAGGGAGTAAGTTAAGCGATAACATTTTTTAAAAAAGAAAAATTAATGGAATTGGAATGTTGATCAAAATCTAAGTGTCTTTTAAATTGTTTGTGTGTGTCCAAGGTGGTTTGGGTTAAAAAATACGGAAAAATTACTGAACCAAAAATCTATCAAGAGTAACAACCGTTCGTCAAGATTAATCTTTGGGGACGTGACATCGGTGGAACAGTTGTAAAAAAATTGGCCGTGTTTTCCCCCCTAGTACGAGTTTCGAGGCAAACGATTTACAGGAGACTCAATCATGATGGCCTGTATGCCAGACGACCAGGCGTTGGCACTCCTTTCACAGTTGTGCGTAAACACGCTAGTCTAAATTGAAGTTTGAAACTACACCATTGGATTTTCAATAGTGGGCCAATGTGATATTCAGTAACGAGTACTGTTTTATTCTAAACACTAATTCTCGTCGAATAACGATATAGAAAACTAAAAATGTTTTTCCCCCAAAACTTTGGATAACCACACATAATGGATGACACGCCTCCATCAATTTGACGGGGGTTTTCTGCAAAAAATACAGAACGAACTGAGTTCGCTTTAGAGGTGCTGTCGGTCATGGATTTATATTCTTGAATAATAACACAACTTGTCACCTTGTGATCCGGGTGGGACCCTTAAAATGAAAATAACCACCCTCGTGACTGCTCATTTTTCATCTTAATCTAATGAGCATGGGATGTGCTCGAGAAAAATTGCAGCCTTTTTTGCACCCCCACTCCATTGAACGAAAAATTTATCGAAGCTTCAAAACTTTTTGGCCCTTAATTTATCTACACTCTCATAACCCATATGGGCAACCGTTGCACAGCATGCGTGACTACCACAGGTGAACACGCATCTTATTAAATCGCCAAATAACCTTGTTATTTTAATTTTTTTTCCCATTTAAGTGTGCAAAACTAGTTAGTGCTGTCTTTCTTTAAACTTGTTTATTTGAATAAAAACCCTTTTTTTTTTCCAACTTTTTTTTTGGATCCCGTTTTAAACCCCTTTTCAGGTTTTTTTTTGGCAATTTTTAACCAAAAGCTAAAATAAATTTTCTGTAAAAATACTTGAAAAATTTAAAAGTTTTCCTCTTCATAAACATTATTTGAAAAAAAAATATCTGAAAAGGGGGTTTTTTTCCCGGGTGAGGGTAGACGTTATAGCCCTGGCATAAGCCCTTAACACTTTTCAGGCAAAATAATGAATCATATTACAATAATCTTTTTATAAAAAATTAAATTTTGAATAATATTTCAATAAAAATTTAAAAAAAGTATAAGTGTAATAAAAAAATTTATAAAAAATTTGGGGAAAATATGGAATAAAACAAAAAATATACATGATATTGGTATATACCCAAATTTTTTATTTTTATTTTTTTTTTAGTATAAAAGTTAAAAAAAAGTAATATTTTTGAGGATTTAAATTAATTATTTCCAAATTTGATGAGCTTTTACTGTGGGACTTCAAAACAAGTAGGACCATTTGCTTGAAGGCACATGGTACGTTCAGGCCCATACAGCTTGAGGCGATGAACGTCTTTTTTGGGTTTCAAGAAGTCTCCTGTCAGATCCTTTCTGTTTTTTACTCTCTCAAGTGGAAGAAGGTAAAATTTAAGGTCATTTTTCTGTTCTATGGGGCAGTGGATGAGGCTCCAAAAATAAAAGCTTTCCCAAAACTAAAAAAACCTTTTTTAAAAAGCCCTTTTCTTAATTTACAATGGAAAAATTTATTTTTTAAATAACTATACTTTTCAACCCCGGGATTTTAAAAAAACCAAAATGGGAAATTTTCATATTTTATTCACTTTTTAAAACAATTTAAAATTTTTAAAATTTTTTTAAAAAAAAATTATTTAAAATAAATTTTTAAAAAAAATTTAACTTGTAACCCCTTTTTCTTTAAAAAGTTTTCCCCTTTTTAAAAAAAATTTTTTAAAATAATAATATTTTATTTTTAAAATTTCCAAGATTCTGAAATTTTTTTTAAAAAATTCACTTGTTTTTAAGTTACAAACCTTGAAATAATTATGGCGTTTTTTTGTAAAAAGTTCCCCCCCCTTTTTAAAAAAATGGGAAAATTTCTAATTATATATTTTAAAAATTTTTTGGAATCTGTACAAGGGTTTGAACATAACAACAAAATTTATTTTTAAATAAAATTTTTCAAAAAGGAGAATTTAAAGGGGGATTCTATTTTTGTTGAAAAATTGTACTTAAATAATTTTTTACTGTAATAATATTCTTAAAACAATTTTATATACATTTTCTAATCTAAGTGACACTAAATATCATAAATATTATCCATTTATACACTTGCAAAATCACGGTTTCGAACGTAGTCGGTTACCTGAAGACATGTCGCAATTTTTTTCAAAGATCAGAAATTTTATTTATAGTAATCAAAATACAATTTGTAGATTTACAACAAGAAAAACTGTTTTCAACTACCCATCAGAGGACATGAAATTCAAAAAAAAGCTATCGTTCTGCCATCTGTATTGATTTTTATGCGTTTTAGCTTCAATTAACGCATGTGGGTAGACTAAACATCCACCTTTAGCTTGGAAAAAAATTTTTTTAATATGTGGCTAGACCTATTAGCCACTGCCCGCTAAATGGTTAAATGTTCTCATAAACATAATTGCGCGCTTAACTTTTGAACACCATTGTATAAATATAGCAGTCATAAAATTTAAAAAGATTCCAACAATATGCAATTTTTCATTTAAACACATAAAGGCTCAAATACCATTTAGTACTATAATGTAGCAAACGAGTTACAGAATATACTTTGCAGCATAATATACAGATGCCCAGCAGTATAAAACCTTCAAATAATAGCAGAATCAGAGTATGTAATATTATTCGAGAGTCTTTTAATTGGAAAAAGATAGCCTCGATGATATGTTTTCGACGTGAATCATAGTTAGAAAGCCTTGTATTATGTAAGTAACATATTGTTGCCAAGGGGAAAGCAACCGAAGACTCCAATTGTTTGAAAAATAACTGATTTAATAATGGACGAATAGATGACTTTACGAAGACAAATCGAAATATAGCAGCGTTTCTCAAACTGTGGGCGCGCCCCACTTGGAGGGTGTGATAACTCTACGAGGGGGGCGCGAGCATATTGAAAAGTCGAAAACAAATGATTATTTAAAATTACTAATTTACTGAAAGTAATCAAACAAAATACATTCTGGCATAACAAAAAATAAAATAGACATTTACACTGATATAATACACTTATAAATGATAATACACTGATATAATACACTTATAAATGATAATACACTGATATAATACACTTATAAATGATAATACACTGATATAATATACTTATAAATGATAATACACTGATATAATACACTTATAAATGATAATACACTTATACTTTACCACCACGATGTGTTTTATGATTAATTTAACAATACTAAGTTGAGAACAAATCCAACAGTTTACCAGTGACCCAAGTCTTATAATATATAAAATTATATACAAAAATTAACACTTATATTGATAATTTGTACAGTTTATAATTAATCCCTTAACTGCCGATTAAAAGTTACGCGATTCACTCTCCAATGCCACCGTTTTCCACGTAGGCATGCGTATGTGGTGCATTAGCGGGAGGGAGAATAAATAAGCAAATCCTCTGAAATAAATAAATCCTTCGAAAACACAACCCAGGTGCCTTTTATTGCATTCCAAAGCCTTCGGAATAACTTTATGGATAGCAGTGCACAGAAAAGATCCTACTTCGTAAAGACGTATATATACGTCCAGAGAAAATAACGCTTTGGCTGAGATAGACGTTTATATACGTCAGTGGCACTTAAGAGGTTTAAATCGTATTGTAGTTGTAAAATCAAAGTGTAGTATTATTGAATTCACACACACACAATACATTGGTATTGTTATTGAATATTGGGTCGCCAATATTGAAAGTTTGAGAAGCACTGACGTATAAACACAGAAACATTGTTCCAGATTATTTACAATAGTATAAAACGCACTCGTTATAAACAAGCTTTACAATGTTCCAAAACGGCTCTCTAGAACAGATTTCTACTAGCAGGAACTCAGACAAACAAAGTATTAATCTATCTTATGGCAGTCAACTCACAAACGTATTCTGATCTCGGCTGTTCTCTGTTCTGAGCTCACCTTGAAATTTGTTTCAAAGAAATTTCTAGAAGAGTCGACCCTACAGCCTTCTCGATGATTTCTTAGCTATCGTGTTTTTCGCCAAATTTGCTACCCAGGGTGATACTGGTAACCCTGGTCACATGTTTTGCAGTTTTTTTAATCTTATTTTTCAAGTACCATTGAGAAGCGAACTTTTCCTTTAAAATCCAATCTTTTCACAAAAAAGAGCACGCCGAGACCTATTAGGGGATATCCGTTTCGAGAAAATCGCTCGGTAAGTTGGCGCGGTGTGGAATTTTAAAGTTTTGTGCCGTAAGAACTCGCCACCGCCAGGTGTCGGGGTAGTCTTTTTTTTACAGAACTTTGTCGTGCTATAACTTTTTTCTCGATGGACTTAAAAATACAATTTTTTTTTTAAAAAAAAGCCCATCTCGGGGCGCACTTTGGTATATTTTTATTTAATAATCCTCAAAGCGGTTCTTTTTACGGACCGAATTGTTGTTTTCTAGTTTTCTCTTCGTTGCGTTTCTCCTCGACGACACAGTAGCAATAGTTCTTCTAACCCAATCTATAAGTCAGTACACCGGAACGAGAATCTAAAGAGAAGTATACCGGAGCATTTCTACTCCTAACCCAATCTATAAGTCAGTACACCGGAACGAGAAAAAAAAAGGGGCAGTATACAGCCAATACTCGCCGACGAAAATATATTTTTTCGGCCCCCCGTCTCGAAGGGGGCCCGGGAATAGAAGGCCCCCTTCGCGAGGGACCCTCGTAACTCCGTCGTTTTTTAAAGGTTTCAGAACGAGAACGATACCGGGGGCGCGGTTCGTCGCGTCGAGAAACCCATTCGGTTCGCTAAGGTCTCGGCCTGCCGTGGCCCCTCGAACTTTTTTTTTTTATTTTTCGGGGTCCCCCGACTCACTCCCTACGGGGGTCACCCTCACAAAAAGCACATATTCGGAAAGGTCTCGTCGAGTACTTTCAGAATATATATTCGTTTGGGGCCCCCCCAGGAGGGGGGCCCAAAAACTAGGTTTTTCCCGAATAATTTCCCTAGGTTTTTCCCGATAGGTTTTTCCCGTGGCGTGTCTCAATATAAATTAAAAACAGTATTAATTACGTTAGTTTTAAAGATGATTAGACCGCAAGGTCTTAAAGCTTTTATAGTATGGCAGTATAATTAAAAATCTTAAACTGCTACGTTATTTCACTGAAAGTGTAAGTTGACTTGTGTTAAGTTTTAACGAAAATCTGTTTAAATCGGAAATTAAGGTTTTCAAAACTCTTATAATCAAAACAGACTAAAACACGCTACAAATTAATTCAAAATTAAGAATTTTAGGTCTTAACTATTACTAGAAATGCTTAATCTAATAGGTATTAAAGTATGGAATATCAGCGGTTTTATATTAATGTTGATTCGTTTGATAAGTATCTTTAAATTTTACAACAGCTGATATGCAAAGACATATGATAGCAAAAACTTCAATTCTCATTACAATGATGAATATGTACTCTTACTTAAAAATATGAATTTCATTTTGAGTTGATAGAGAAAATTCTGATTAGATTATTGATTTTTGCAAAACACGTATATATGCTTTCCTTGAAAATATTTATTGCGAGCTTACCATGATGAACACGGTGATGACTTGGAGTAACGAAGATGTGTTCCAAAACTCCAAGACGAGGAATGTACTACAAAAAAGAGAATTTATTTTTGTAATGAATATTAAAGTATTTATTTCTTAAAAATTGTTCTTAAGACCAAATGCATTTTAACATGAAATAATGTAGGCATTCTTTTATTTTTGACCAAACATTGAAATAAACAAATAATTCAAATTTTATGGAATGTGTCACAAGAAATGCATGGTACACATATATAAATCTATTTTAGCAGTAAAGCATAGCAAACTACAAAAGTATCTTTTCCAGGCACAATAGATAGGGTAAACTTGGCAAATATGAGCACCAAAACACTTAATTGAAAATATGCTACACTAAAACACTTTTCATTTTTCAGAAATTAAGATATTTCAAACTTTAGAGCATGGCCTTTTGTAATGGTATATGAACAAAACTAACTTTTGCTGCTATGTGTATTCCTCCTCAAAAATTTCCGCAACTGCCCATATTTGACTAATACTTTAAATAATGTGCCGGAAATACGGGCAAGTTGCATTATAAAAAAGATAAGAGAAACTATCATTTCAACATTTTTTTTCCAAACAGGAATGCATTTTTCCACAAATTACATATTTGGCAAATTATAAAAAATAAAATCAAACCTTTGTTAATGAACAAATTGTATTAAAAAAAGGTTTTATCCACAAATTAAAAGTAGTTGAATCGGTGAAAATCAGGTAAACTATTATATTAACACAAATTATTGTCAACTTAAAGAAAAATGACACTTCATGAGGACTTTTCCTTGTATCATATGCTACACCCATTACAATAGGAGTCAACCTTTAACTCGACACATTCCTCATTGAACCAGGATGAATAAAGAGCCATAACACTGCACCCATATTCCTGTGAATTTTCATCATAATAGCACCAGAAACAAGACAAAAGTGTTTGCTGGCACTTGCTCTAGCTCTTCGTTTTTCCCCTCCACCTTCTTAATGACCTCCGTTGGCAACTCTTCTTTGTAGAAGACAGACCTTCTGCACTTGTCAGTTCTTTTGCAGCGTTTTACATCTTCCACGATTTCCTCAGGTTATTTTCAACATTGCCATTGGACTCAGCTCCTCAGCGTTGAAATTGAACTGAGAGGATTCAGTAGTGACAGTAGATGAGCCATGCACTGCTGCAACTTCGCCTAAATTATTATACGGAAGAGATTTATGGAAGGAAGATGAACTCAAAGGATGTGTGTGCAGGACGAGAGGATGTTCCGGGAGTAGGGTTGGAAAGTATTGTGGGCAGTACTTCCTCAAATAAAATACTGCCCATAATACCCTTAATCATGATGCCCATATTTGCTCTAGTGACCTTTACTGATAGTTGGCATGACTGCTGTTGAAGGAAGAACCCCCTCCCGCTTCCACCAGTGGATACTACACCCATATACAATTGCAGCCATTTATAGGTTTCAGGTAAAATTAATTAATTTTACGTGTTAAATCTAAAGTAAGGTAACTAGAAAAGGTAACAACAACCCCAATTTCAAATATCAGGTAGCTGTACTTACTTTAGAAATGGTCTGTTTGCATTTCTGCTAGAACCACACAACAACACAAACAAAACACACAGTCGCTATGACACATGAACATTGGCAACGCCGCAGTGCGAATGCATCAGCTCAAAACCATTAGTATAATATGGATATTTGCTTAACTGTGCCCATACTACCTCAGTGCTCATATTTTCCAAGCCTATCCTATCTATGAAGAGCATGCGGTTACATGAAAAGAAGTACTATCGGTAAGGTGGGCGGCAGTGTGGCGTAATGGAGATGATTAGAGTCCCCCTGCAAAGTCAGATTTTGGGCCCCAAAGCCGGATCTTACAAAGGAGGTTGCGAGGTACGTTACGCCACTGGTGAGAGGAAAATAAGCTCACATACTCATATCTATTGGTACCACACATTTCTTAAGTTGAACACTTGTAAAGTACAGGACTGAAGGATTTATTTTTTTCACCGTTGCTCACTACTACATTGAATTTTTCATTTCCCTGTTTTGTCAACGAATTTATTTTTCACGTATTGAGTATAATTGAATAGAAATGATCTTCTATACCTCTCACAGAAAATGATAATAATATCGAATCTCTAATAATTTTATTTTCAGTTGAAAGAAACATTACTTGCATAGTCAAATTTTATTTTTAAATATGTAAAATACATTTGTGGAATTAGTTAAATACATTGACCATATGTTTTTTTTTAAAAATAATATACTGTTTTATTTTCCATTCATTTTGATAGACAGTTTCATTTATTTATAGCAAAAAAAAAAATCTGGAGCAAACATTTCAGTTATACGTAAAAGAGATTTTGTACAAATAAGCCTAAGTAAATAAAATTTTCGAATTGAGTCATTCAATAATATAAACAAGAACCGATAATTGAATGTTCAGCCATCCGGATTTATATTATTTGTAAGTTTAATTTTATAACCATGATTTCTATTTTTAGTTGTTTTTTAATATCTTACAATTATTTATAATTTTGTACAATAAATGTTATAAGTGTAAATATATTTATGTGGTAATTTTTATTTTTAAGGCTTAATGTGAATGCTGGGAAAGTTTTCCAGAAAAGTAAAAATACTTTACTCAAATAACGTCTATAATTTATAATAAATATTCAAAAAGCAGTTCCAAGTAATATTATTTTTAGTTAGAGATACTATTGTTAATCACAAGCAAAATATTACTTACTTCGCTATGAAGCCAATATTGAAAATTATATTCAACTGATAATGTACCAAAAAGATTGACGGAGGAATAAAGAATGCCATTGGAAAGTACGTAAGCAAAAAATTTGCATATTGTAATTATAAGAACAAAATCAATATATTGAGTAAATACATTATGTGTGCACCAGAATTTTATTAGAACATATCTAAAAATGATTAAAATAAGCTTTGCTTTTTGAAGGATGACAGAATTTAAAGTGCAATCTTTATTGATGGAAAATAAGAATTTTTGGTATTTATGTATTATACCTCTTCCCCAAAAGAGAAAACATCGCCAATTCAAAAACTGCCTCCAAATGCTGTCATCGTTATTATTGCCCGCATTCGAATGTGCGCGGGAAAAGTTTCCTCTATTGGCCACGTATCACGGCATTTGGTGACGTTTTTCTGTTTGATGAAATTGATCGAGGGTATAATACGAAAGTACCTCCATTATT
>BMAV01003861.1:0-17229 GCA_019973955.1 Trichonephila inaurata madagascariensis | reverse complement strand
AGCTTAAAATACCTTTTATCAATTATTTTAAACATTATATTTAAAGAAGAATAGAAATTTTATAAAACATTATAACACTTTCCCAAAAAAATTTATGAAATTTTGTGTTGAGGAATGAATCGCGCACTGTTCAGCTAACGGGGGCATTTGGTGACGACCACGAAATTTTGAACCATGGTCAAGTGATGTGGACACACCGAGTGGCCCCCCCGTCCCCAACTACCACACCAACGGGAGGAGTTAAGTCTCTCGTGCCCCACACGGCAGGTCTTTAGTGGGTTCCTCGAACCGCATGCCTAATTCCCGATATTGAACAGGGGCTACCGCACCCCCTCATTATTTTGTGTTAAGAATATTTTATATATTTTCTTCAAAAATATATTGAAAATTGTTAGTTCTGAGTTTCTCACTGAACTAAGAAAAGCCAGAGATTTCACTATTTTATGTCTCGGGTCCCCTTTTATAAAAAATATAGGAGGAAGAAGTTTATATAAGACTGATGTAGAGTAAAAAATTTGCGAGATCTATGAGTAATTGAAGTTCCATTAGATCGAAGATAAATTTTTGCGGACACAACCTACTTATCATTATAATAAAAAATGTACTTCTTTGAAAGAAGCTCTAGAAAGTTCTACTACTGTAGACCAGACGAAACGTAGACAAACGCAGAAGACAGTAAGTAAGAAAGAAAACCAGACAATAATTAGTACCTATGCTATGTTCGCTTTTATCAACTTTGACTGTAAAGAAAAATAGAAATGTTTCTTTTATTATTGAGGTAAATACGCTTTCCATGTTCACAAAGTCAGTCCGCTGCTCAGGGAATGGGTTACGGAACATTAGTCAGATAGGCCTTGAAGTTATTTCTTGGAAACGTAGACTTTTAATTAGATAAAGCTTTTAAGTTAATTAAAATTTCCTCATGAGATATTTGCAAGAAAACTAATTAATTATAAAAATGACGTGATGAGATGGCAATGAACTAAGACCAGGTGTCGCGTGAAAAAAAATCCAATAATAATGGCGAATAATAACAATAACAATCAGTTTATGCACATTTTATTTGAATACTATTTACTAAGAAATTGATTCTCTTTTCCTCGCAAAATAAAATAATAACTCTCATAATGAAATGATACTATACGAATTTATTGTATCAAAAAATTTATGCTAAGCTGAAGCACAAAATAGGGAAAATTAACATTGAATTATATCTATAAAATATATAATTTTTATTATTTATACGCTTGAAAACTTTTAATTGTGTTTTACACTGAAGGAAAAAAATCCCAACACCAAGAAAAAAAGTAGAGTAATGAAAGTAGAGTAGAGTATTGTAGAGTAATGGGGGAAATTTTGAGAATGTTTGGGAATTGCAGTTAACAAGTTTAATTGATTATATTTTCAGATTCAGGGTTTAAATTTTAAATCCCAAAAAAAGATTTAAATGTTGCTGTTAACATTATCCGGTGTTACTTCCAGAATTTTGAATACCAGCCTGCAAGCGTGCATGCATTATGTCATACAGGTGATGTATGTTACTTGGTGGTATGGAGCTTCATGCCTTTTGTTGAACTTATGTCAATATCGGGATGGTTAGCGCTGGCTGTGAATGGTGCTGGAGTGTCCATCCAATGATATCCCATACGTGTTCAATTGGAGTCAGATCTGGTGATCTCACAGACCAAGGTAACAGGTCAATACTCTGTAGAGGCCGTTGCGTTACATCAGAGGTGTCAGGACGAGTTTATTCTGTTCGAAAACTCCCCCTGAATGCAGTACATGAATGTCAATACTATAGGTTGAATTACCAGACTGACGTACAAACTTTCAGTCCGTGTGTTTGAGATAACCCAGAGAGTGCCCCTGATGTCATAGGAAATTGCTTCCCAGACCTTGACTCCAGATGTAGGCCCAGGCTATACCGCAGACAGTTTGGTTGAAGACATTTCCCTACCCTCCTTCTGACGAACACACGGGCATCACTGGTACCAAGGCAAAATCTGCGCTCACCAGAAAACATAACAGGTCATCACTTCGTCCTCCAATGAGCTATGTTTTGACACCACTGGCGTCCAAACGGATTGGTTTCAGGGAATACACGCCGGGCATCTGTGGCTCCCAAACTGTCTTTGAAAATAACCAATTTCTAACTGTTCGTTGTGTCCCCCCCCCAGATGCAGTACAAGTTTTTGAGTAATACCAAGTGCTCCTGGGAAACCCGAACTTCTTGAGGCAGTACCATCCCGACCGCCCAAAAATCATGCACAGTGGATACACTATCAAAAAAATTTCTGCAACGGAAAGAAAATCCACTTTTTAATAGCCCTATTAAATTCGTTCAAACTGTTTAGCTGGACAATAGCTTCTTCGCTTTAAAGGCATTGGAAGTATTCCCCCTGGGTGAAATCACTCCCAAGTTAATTCGGGTCTAGAGGTGTGGGGGTGAATGAAGAACCCGGCGTTGTCATGATCTTAAAATGTCTTTATTAAGATTTAACTTTAAAAAACAACAACGATATATTTATATTATAATTAGCGGGGCTGAGGTGAGAAAACACACAATACGTATTTCCAAATAAGGGGATCTTAACCCCAATATTTAACTTTCCCTTCTTTCTATCACAGTTCCAATGGATACAGAATTATCCACCTTAGTTTCTTTTCGAATCGCAATCCCCTCGGATCCTCAGTATCTTTGGGATAACTGTGTGGGATTGATCCCCCTTGACTTAATCGTCGTCACGGATAACTTCAAAATCAACGATTTTTTCTTTTTTTTCCCCCAGTTTTCCCGTAAACCAGACTACATAATACCCTCAATAGGTCATACGCTTACGTTAAACTTCTGCTTTTAAAAAGGTTTCTAATTTGCTTTTCTGTTTCTTTTGGTTTGGGTTGGAAAAAAACCCCTTTTGGCCCCCAAAAAACCCAAGGGAGATTTTTAGTAGAAAACGCATGAGCCCGTCCAGCATTCTTTGGGTTTAAAATCAATCCCCAAAATTTTACAGATTAATATCTCCGAACTTTCGCACCAAAAGCAACCCTGATTTTAAAATTTTAGTGGGTGCAAGACACGGCACGAAATTTGAACCGACACCGATGTAAAAAAGGATACCCAAAATTTTGTTTTTCTAATAGAGCTTTTTTTTGTCAGGATTTTTTTTTTTTGTGAGTTTATTTTTTTTTATTTTATATTTGTTACCCAAATAAGTTACGGAAGCAGTTATTATAAAACAGTAAATGATTTTATTTAAACAATAATATAATTAATTAGCCATTACTCGCACGCTTTTCTCTGGGTTTTTCATTATATTTAAGGTATTATTGTTTTTTTTAAAATTTTTTTATTCCAAACTGACGTATAACCCCACTTTCCCCCAAAAAAAAAATCAAACTTGGTTTTTGTCGGGTATAAAAATAGCTTTTAAAAATTTTCAAAAGAATAAGCAGAAAAAAAAATTTTTCTACATGTATCGAAGCACTTAAAAAAAAACCCCTTTTCAAATTAAAAAAAGGGTTTTGTTTAAAGTTTCATTCTTCAAAGTCGGGGAAAAATCTCCGGAAAAAATGTCTTCAAAACCTAAAAACAATGTATACTAATATTTTAGATTTTTTCGTTAAAAAGAGGGTGAGCGTTATACATCGGTGTGCGTTATATGCCTTAATTTACGGTGAATAGTTCTATCACTAAGCTTTTAATGCAGTTTTCCCAAAGTTGAAATTTAAAGCCCCCAATATTCAATATAAATTTCACCGCGCCGCCCCCCCCCAACAAAACAATGTACTGAATTAAAAAATCCCTTATATTTTGGGCTAAAACTTCGATAGGCCCCCTCCGATTATATAAAGTTTTCGCTAAAAAGCGTTTACATCCCCAGACAATATATAGGTCTTTTCGATGCGATCTTTTCGCACTGCATCCGTAAAAAATTTTTCCCAAACTTTGGGAATAAATGACCTTTTCAATGTTTGAAGTTTACTTGTTCCCGTTTATTTTTTTTTTTTTCCCCCTTCCCAATCCCTACGCGTGCATATTTTTTGGGAAAAAGGTTGGCTTTGGAAAAGAATCGAAACGTCGGAGTCAAGGTTTAATTTTAAACCGTACAAAAATTCCGAAAGTTTTAATTTTTTTTTAAAAATTATATTTATAACAAGCCCATGGGGTCACTGTTAATTAATAAACTTTTTTTAATTTGTATTGAAATTAATTAAAAAATATATTTGTGACTGATATATTTAAAAATGTAATATATCAGCGTAAATGTATGTTTATTTTTATTATGTCAGAATGTATTTTGTTTTTTTTCCGAAAAATTAAAAATTTTTTTCAAACTCGCCCCCTTGTAGAGTTGTCACGCCCCAAAGTTTGGAAATGTTTCAATGTATTGAAAAATATTTTTGTACATTTCACCTCTTGATTTAAATACCTAAAACGAAAGCTTATTTATCTTTTGAGCTTCCCACCCACTTCAGTCATTTCCCAAAAACCCATTTTAGGGGGGGAGAAAATATTTTCCTTTTTTTTTTTTTAAGTCTAAAACCGATCATTCAAACATGGGATTTTTTAAAATTGTAATACCCCACAACCACTCTTAAAGATAGATTTTCAAAAACCTCATTGTTATGGGATTTTTATTCAATAGAAGGAAGCTGCTTGCAAAATTTAAACTTTAAAATGGTTAAAAAAGGGGGTATTTGTGCGGGAAATCCCCGGGGAATACCGAAAAACCTTTTTAAAAGGCGTCTGATGTTTCCCCTGGCCATTTTTCCCAATCTCCCCTCGAAAAAAGGGTTTTTGTTTGGGACGCCTTTACATGCCCTGCCATCGTCATGAAACTATTACAATGTAATGGTTATTCTATGGGCATAATTTAAATTATTGAATAAAAACTATATTTCTCCTATTTATAAAAAAACCAATTTTTCCCCTTGTTGTGTTTTTTTTTTTCAATTAATTAGATTAAAATTTAAAAAAAACAACATTTTAAGTTCATTTAAAAAAATTTCATTGCGTTAAATAAATCCATATAATTAAAAACCTTGCTCTTAAATCTGTTTTTTTATGATAAATTTTTTCTCGTTATTTGCATCATTTTATTTGTTCAAATGATTTCCCCCCCTTTAAGATGTTTTAATTCTTTTTTTATATGTCTCTTTTACATTTTTAAAAATAATGAACACAATAAAAAAATTATTTTGTCACTTTGTTCTCTTAGAAAAAAATCTGCATTTGACTTCTTCGAGCGTGGGGGAGGGGTAATTTTCTTTTGTCTAAATTCACCGACATTTATAACTCCCGAGTAATTTAATTTCTCGCATTTATTTAATTAAAAAATGTTCTAACATATGTGTCTACACAATTCAGCTTTTTTCTTTTGACAATTGTTTTCATTGATTTTAGCACCGTATTTTTTTGGTAAAAATTGCTTAATTAAAAAATTTTTTTAATCAACTTTTTTTTTATTAATTTAATTTGCCCAAAAGATTTAAAAAAAAAAAATTTTACATTAAACCCTTTTTTTAATTTTTCCAAACATATTTTAAACAAAGAAACTGAATAAATTATGAGTTAAAAATCTTCTAATTGTTATTTATTAGACACTTATTGTTATTCATGAGATAATAATATTATACTCGGAATAATTATTTTGACTTGAATTACGTTGGTATTTAAATATTAAATATGCTTCTAAATAATAATGATGTGAAGTAATATAAGTTATAGTTTCTTTCATTATTTAAAATATATATATAAAACTAAAAAATACCGACTGTATAAAATATTTTATTTTATTTTTAAAAAAAAATTTAAATCGTGATTTTATCACAAAATAAGAGTAATTCATAGTGTTAAAACTACTTTTTAAATTTTAAAGAATATTTGGAAAAAGAACTAAAGAAAACCCCAAAATTTTCAAAAAAATTTTTTGCAAAAAAATTTTGTTTTCAACTAATAGGGACATAAAATTTTAAAAAAATTTGGGAAATTTTCATGAAGTTAAAAAATTTTAAGAAAAAAATTTTTAAAAAAATAAATAAATACAAAATGAAAAAAAAAACCCGAAAAATTAAGTAACATAATAATTTCATTTTAAAAAGTTTTCCAAACTATTTTTTATAAATAGTTGCTTTTTGTTTTAATTTTATAAAAAATTAAAAAAAATTCATATTTTAAAAAGGGTACCTATTCTGTAAAAGTCAAAAATTTTTTGGCCTTTAAAACCCGTGTCTTACCTACCCTCTTTGGGACGGCGGTCGTTACGAAAGTGTGTTCAGATCGTTTTCCCGGGACATTTCATGGGGTTGTCCTTTTTTGTCATTTTTTACCCCCAAAACCCCCAAAACAAACCACGGGATCAGTGCCCTCTTGTTTAGCTGGTTTGGGGCCCGATGGGAAAAACTTTGTGGGGCATCACATCACATTCTTGTAATACAGTACACGTTTTTATTTAAAAACGCCCTAATGATGATTTTGAAAAAATTTCCATCAACAAAAATTTTTCCCTTTTTAAACAACCACGAAATTTCCGGCAATTCTGTTGCCTCGTTTCAACTGCAAGTTGCTTTGAAGTAGGATACTTTAATTTCGAACACCCTGCATATATAACAATCCTAAGGTATTTTTATGTAATGTTATAAAACGATTGAGATAATTTTGGAGCGTTTCAATAACCTCCTAATATCTTTCTTATTTATATCATAATTTGTATTTATATAGTATTTACTCCGAATAAAATGTTTAACTTATAACAATTTGTAAGTAAAGATCCCAGAAATTATAAACTACTCGGATGGGCTTAAATTTTTCTTTTAAATTAAACAAATTAGAAACCCTTTCCCAAATTTCCTCAATGTATTTGCTTGCATACATTTTTATTTTTCTCATAATGTTCAAATTTCAACTAAGTCGTACTTGGATATTAGATAATTCAAATATATAGTTAATGCCATTTTGTTCAAATTGAATATTTTCGTCTTGAAATGCGCTGTAACAATTTAAATTCATTGATTGAGTTGCCTCTTTAGTTACTGAAAAAAGGTTTTCAGCAAATATTTGTCTTATTCCTGTAAATATTTGCGTAGTAGTTTAAGTCGCTTGAATTATTTATTCAATGCTGCACGTGGAGTGGTTTAAAATTTTACAATTCAGTAAAAATATCTGGAGGAAATTTTACTCTGTTCATCGGTTACGCACTGCAAAATAATTTTATTGATTCCAGTCACTAATGCTTCCATTTTAAGATGGAGAAATATTTGATTGAAAATATTTTCTAGAACAGAAGTACTTATATAAAGCCCTTGTAAACAGAAATAAGAGTTTTTCAGTTTTAATTCAGCATAAAATAGCTGTATAAATTAACAAATTTTATATCTCTATATTATTAATAATAAGAATTATTAATAATGATAATCTCTCTATTATTAATATTATTAATAATAACTCTATCAGAATAAGTTGAAGCATTCATTATATATGAAGAATTATTTTTGAAATACGTGTGGAACTTGATAATTAGACTGCTACTTTGAGTTTTTATTAATTTTAATTACGAGCAATATGTCAATTTCTTTCAGGTTTGCAGTTTTGATAATCGTAAAAAGAAAGATTATTTGAAGGATCACATATTCGAATCTAGAATTCACAAATTTATGGAATAACGTATTTTGGGGAGGGAGAGAGAGAGAGAGAGATGATTTTCTTGTCACCTTAACCATGACAGTCGATTAGTTATGATTTCGAGCTTTAAGGGCAGCATCGAAGTGTGTTTTCAATTGCTGAATTTACTGCAGATCCTTTGTATGAATTAGTACAATTGCTGAACGTTGGATCTAAAAATTCTCTTATAGGGCAAGATAGGAGAATTTTTCGATCACACTTCTAAATAATGCTGTCCATTGCAAGTAATTATTTATATATATCTATATTTTGATTGTAACTAAGTCTAATTGAAATCATTATCCAAATGTAACCAAATGGAGCCGTGGGTAGCCTAGTGGTTAGAGCATCGGACTCCAGACTGAAAGGCCATGGTTCGACGCCCGATGCCACTAAATACCCTCCGAGTACACATGGAATACGCGCTCGTTAAATCAGTGGGTCCGAAAGTCTTGTGGGAGGTTGCAGCAGAAACCACGAGTGCAAGGGGCTGGAGATTATCTCCCTCCCCTCCAGTTCTATGCCTAAATTGTGGAGGTGGAGATAGGTGGTGCTGCCATCTATCTTAAAGAAGTCCAACCTGTCTCAGGCTCTGACAACTTTCATTCCTTCCATTCGGTAAGGACACGACAATAACAACAATATCACCAACTCGTCCATATTTATCAAGTAATCCTCCTAAATTCGACATCGTAAACTACGATGGGAAATAATGAGGATTGTTACACCTATTATCAAATTATAATCAAATAAGTCTACTATTATGAAGGAATCACACCTATACGATATAGCCAAAGATTCCTGATGTGAAATATTGAGAACTGGTGCACCTATTATTGTGTCCTCAGTGGCGTAACGAAGAATATTTGGGCTTCCCTACAAAGTCAGGCTTTGGGACCATAAGTTGGATTTTACAAAGGGTAGGTACTTGTCAACAGTCAGACATTGGGCCCCCTAGAACCTTGACCCCCTCCAATGCGTGGGTTGACGGTGTGTACGTTACGTCACTGTGTGTCCCTTATAAGCAGACTACTCATCAATTATCAACGAATCTCCAATATTATCTTGCCAAAGATCACAATGTGAAGTAATGAGGATCGTTACACTTATTATCAAGAAGTTGTTTATCAAGTTTATCACCTAATATGAAGAATTCATCGATATGATCTCGCCAAAGTTTTTGATATGAAATAATGAGGATTACTACACCAATTATCGTGTCACTCAGTATCAAATCAGTGACTTACTATCAAGTAATCACCAATATGATTTCTTTTTAGACCATAATGTGAAATAATGAGGACTATTGCACCAATTATCGTGTCACTTAATATCAAATTAGACACCTATTAACTAATGAGTTTCCTATTATCAAGAAATCCCCAATATGAACTTATAACAAATACTATGGCTGTGAAATAATGAGGATTGTCACATCTATTATATAACTTCACTTATTATACCAAATCAGTCACATATTATCAAAGAGCCACAATTCCGCCTTATCAAAGACCAAACCCGTAGATTTCCTGAGCAATTAGTTCTATTAGAGCAAAGGTACTCAACCTTTTTTTCTGCTGGGGCGTATACATAAGTCATCTATTTCACGCGGGCCGCATCATGAGGATAAAGAGAGGGGAGAGAATGTTTAAAATGATGAAAATTGATGAAAATATTTTAACAGCTGTTTTGCTTTTTTTAATTACTATTTTTTATTTTTGTCACTAACACTGAATTAGAAACATTTAAGAAACCCTCATTCACAACTTCTGGATCAGTAAAAGGTTTCATATGATTACCAATAATATTACAAGTTTCATAAGATGTCTTTTTTTACCACTGTGACATGACCACTGACAAAACACTTTTGTTGCTGTCGCAAAGATTATTCAAGAAAGCCTATTTATTACCTCTTGAAAGAAATCTTCGAGGAAAAGTGTCATTGAATGAGATTCCTGTTTATTGCTATGTTTTTAAATATAGCACTTTCGTGACAAATCAAATAATTACTGATTCGTGTTTGTTTTTCATTACAAAATAGTTAACCTTCCAATCGTCTTGAAACGATATATTTTTCGCTTGTAAGATATAAAAGATAGTTAAAAATTAGTTCCACCCATAAAATTGTCGTTACTCCATTGTCGTCTGTTATCACTAACCGTAACCGTTCCAAATAGAAAAAGAATATCAATTCGTACCCGTACGACACCGACAGTAAAAACCAAAATGGATATATTTGATTTCTTGACAAAAAATTTCTCACCAAATTTTTAATGCAATGTTCTTAAATTTTTCAGAGCAATAGACCATGACCGAACTATTAAAAAGGCTCGGGGGCCGCAGGTTGAGTATCGTTGTGTATTTGAGTGTAAGTATCTCAAAACGTATTGTAGAGTTCTCGACAATAATGTGCTAGTGTAGGTGTGGTCTTCCCAATCTGACTCTAAGCAGATTTAGCCGTTATGCAAGTCTGAGGGAAAGAGAAATTAAATCAAATGATTAATTTGACAAACGTATTTGAGTCCAAAGGATTAAACTTGATTTCAAAGTGTTGAATTTTGACTCTAATTCAATCATCTTTTAAATAACTAGATTTAATTACACCCAACTCTTTTTTTTTTACATGGTCGATACGTTCCTCAAAAACCGTTTAAAAATACATGAGACATATGGTAAACTTGAGGATATATTCCACAACTTTAAAAAATCATGTAGGATGAAAATTCTGTAAATATTTTCCCAAAAAAACATTGCAAAAAAGGTAATAATAAAAACCATGTTACAAATTTATAAAACAAAAGCAATTTATTTTTATTACAAATTTTTTTTTTTATTGTGAAGAGTGAAAATTACTTCTATACATACAACAGTGAAAGTTTTATTTGAAATTAGAAATAAAACTTGTAACTAACCCAGTGTTTCTCAAACTATGGGGCGCGCCCCCCCTATGGGGTCGTGATAACTCTACGGGGTGGGGGGGAGCCTATTGAAAAGTCGAAAACAAAAGATTATTTTAAAAATCTTATTATTTTATTGAAAGTAAACAAACAAAATACATTCTGACGTAATACACTTCTAAATGTATTAGTACTGGACAATGTATTGTAACAATCAATTTAAGAAAATTATTTTTTTGTTAAGAACAGCGTTAATAATTCCCAGTGGCTCCATGGGTTTGTCATATATAAAATTACATACAAAAATAAACACTTATTTGTACGGTTTATAATTAATTTCTGAGCTGCCGATTAAAAGTTACACGATTCGCTCCCTAATGCCACCGTTTTCCACGTAGGCAAGTAATGTATGGAGGGGGAATGTATTGGAAGGGAGGGCCCTTTTATTGAAATCCAAAACCTTCGGAACAATTTTATAGATATCAGTAAATAGAAAAGATAATACTTCGGAAAGACGTATATATACGTCCGGGCAATGAACGCTTTGGCTGAACAAGACGTTTATATACACCGGTGGAAAGAGGTTAAAGTCATTTTCTAGCTTTAGCGTCAAAATAAGTTTTTAATTAAATACATTATTATTGTATGGGGTGCGCGATGAAAATTATGATTAAATATTGGGTCGCAAATATTGAAACTTTGAGAAGCACTGAACTAACCCCTATTCATCGCTTTTTTATAATAAGCAAGCATATTAATTACAATCTGAATCAAAATTGCTATCATTAGTACCTATATCGTTTGGTATCAACGTCCTTTGTTGCAAAATCTGTTATTAAAAGTTGTTTTTTCTTTTGGTTTCTCAAGTTGCATATATAGTTTTTGTGATATGCTCTCCTACACAAAACTCAACATAAAGTTGAAATTTTAATACACGCTCCGTCAGGATTATGAGTAAGAAAATGTTGTTCCATACTTGTAGTAAATTTCAAATCCTCTCGAATTAAATTAAATGTTAATAGTTGAACTGCATTTTCGACTTACTCATTATCGACTTCTTTATCATCATAAACTATCATAAACGTGATCAAATCGTCCTCATCCAAAGGACAAGAATCCCCATATTTTTTGAGGATTTATGCTAGAGAACAAAAAAATCGTGTAAAAAAAAATGGTGCTTGGAACGCTTCGCAATAGAAGTGAAATTTCTTTGGCGACGTTGGAACATTGATTATTTGCCCTAATATTCCAATTTGACCGTATACATGTCTCAATCGCATTTATTTGAAAGGTATCCGTGGCAAAATGAGTCTTTCTGATACCAAATCCAAAGTAGAAAGATGTGCTAGAATTTCTGAGTATTCAAAACCATTATATTTTGATAAATTTGGTATACTTTTCCAACTTAAACTTTGTCGGCAATTGTAGTATGTTTTAATGTCTTCTAAATTAATTCCCGGTGAAATATTTTGTAAAATATTTTTGTGCTCAGCAAAACTGGCGTTCTCAAATCATTTCTAAACCATAATCTATCATAAGTTGAACACTCGTGACCGAAAGGATTATCAACGAATCGCTTTTGAAAACCTTTGTGAGCCTTTTTATGAGAATCATAGTTTTTTTAACGTAACGTTGTAATTTTTTATTGATTTACATGCATCAGTTCCAACACGCACTAGACTAGTTAATGACAGAGGGTGGTTCACAATGTGTTATTCTGTGCTGTTATTAGAAGAGTCTCAATAGCGTTCCCATCCCTTAAACTGGGCATTAAGAGAGTATTTTGCAGTGTTTTTTTCCGTGTTCGATATTTTCTCATGTACTCTGATGGAGATTTGGCAGTAGCACATGATGAATTTGCACTATTTTTCTGTTTTTTTCACTTTTTCAACTAGACTTGCTGCTAGTTTTTTTTTTTTTTTCTTTCACGAAACTTTTTTCCTTTTTGTGCATTTGATTTAGGCATTCTGACTAGAATTAATAATAGTTCAAAGCAAAAGAAAATTAAAAAAAAAAAAGCCGGTGAACAAACACATCGCCAAGTAGCCAACAATTTACGGAAATATTTCAAAAAGACACACTTTTGCTGCGAGATCTTTTTTGTCTACACCGTAATGCCCACACTGCAACTCATACAACTGTTGATAGATGTTTCTGAGTCTGGGAGAAAAGGACCCCAATCGAAAGTGGACAAGTTGAGCAATTGGAGAGGTGGGCAATCATCCAACTTTTTCACGGATATGACGAAAGTCACGTGGTGTTCCCCCCCCTTTTCCTCCCATTCGCTATCCTGTCACCATGCCGATGATTCGGGGATGGGGAAAATACTACTTCCGTTCGCTTTTTCACCCTAACACAAAGCTGGGAAAATTTCTCATTCACTCTCGAGCACAAAGAAGTTTCACTTAAAAAAAATCCTTAAAATCGTGTACCGTGTTGTATCAAAATCGTATAAGAAAAGACCGTATAAAAGAGCTGAGTGTATTTGTTTGTAACTGAAATCAGCTCTAAAGAGCTGATCATTTTTGACTGCGAAATTTATAATTTTTTTCAAAATGACAAGGAAATTTTGACTCATTCTCTTACTTTTAAACCAGCGTAATCTGAAATTCAATGAATTTCGTGCGATTAAGTCCCAATTATTGCTCACAACAATCTTATTTTTCAAATCAGAACTCAAGCACCTGAGTGGGTTGAAATGTTATACAATTGGAAGTACACAAGCTCGTTCGATAGTAAATATAATAACTCTTTTGAAATAATTCCAAGTAAGGAGAGTTAATAACACCCTACAGCTATATGATTATATAAGCAGTTTGTAACTAAATTGTATAACAATGTTTATCTTCTTAACTATAAGTACTAGTTATCAAAAATTATATTATTGTAGTAGAACGCGTAGTTCTAGATTTTTATTCCACACACACTTATGGAAGCAGTTATTATGTATTGGTAAATGATTAAATAAGTATTATTTCTATAAATGTTATTTCAGGTTAACTTTCATATGTCTAAGAATATAAACTGGAACCTAATACAAAACTAAGATTTAAATAGTTCATTAATTCATCAACTAATTAACTAAACTCTTAATTTGATAGATTTAACAACAGTAGACCTGTAACTTGAATAAACCAGGAAGTAACTAAATATATGTGGAGAGGAAAAATCTGCACAAATATTATAATGAAAATATAATGTTTTCAAAATAAATCTCAACTGACAATATTTCAATTATCGTTTCATACTAACCAAAATGAAACATAATAATGTCTCTAACCTTATAAATCAATTGATACGTATACGTCCCGTATAATGTGCTTTGTAATCTCTACAGCAACCAGCTGTTAATGAGTGGGTTTTTTCGATGACCTTGAAGGCAGAGTATGGGCTGGGTGATTTGAACTGGCCACCTTCGGGGCCGAAGTGCACGCGATAGACAACTGGGGAGGGGGAAGGGATTCTTTTTCGGGTCCGCGGTTTAAATTTTTTCTTTCCTGTCCTTTGTTTCTTGTAGCTTCCGGAGAAGAGGGTCCGCATACCCCCTTCCAAAAGAAGAAAGTTGTTTTTGATGTTGATGGACTTTCTGAAAGATAGTTGTTTCTCCAACCTTCATTACAAGTAATATATATCTCCAGTGAGTTTTGAGTGTCGTTGGAACGTTTTTTTCCGTTGTGGGCAGTCTTTTGTTGGAAATGGTGGATCTGGTTGACGGGTGTGCAATTGCAGTATTGAATCACTGGTCGTGATTTATTGGGAACGTCTTAGTTACTCTCCTCGGAAATGCAGAATTAACCAACAGCGTTAGATTGTGCTGTCATCTAGTGTTCAATTCATAGGTCAATATTTTGGTGGAAGATGTATTGGTGACCCTTGATGACCTTGTAATGATTGGGAGCAGGGTGATTTTAGTCGACCTCCTTTGATCTGCACGCGTTAGACGACCGTGGAAAAAAATAATCCTATTAGGACCAGTCGTTAAGTGTTTTTATTCCTGTTGTTACCACCCATCCAGTATAGTGACGTTGACTGCTGTTTCGGGTAGATTGGATTCGAATCCCGAAACAGGTGAAGGAGGAAAGGTTTTTGGGTCCCTTTCCGTCGAAGGGTTAAGTAAAAAATACCCAAAAGACGTCTTGGTGTTTGGTTAGTTCATGTGTCACCCGCCAATACCCCTGAGTGTTTTGGGGTAATGGCGAACAAACGATACCATATTCGGGGAAAAAGTAAAAGTTGGTGTCCTTGGTGGGTTCCCCTTCGTGCGAGACGCTTTGAGAATTGCGTCTTTGTGTGGACGGATTCATAGAATTGCGTCATTTATGGAACGATTGATTCATCATTTGTGTGAGACGACTTTGAAAGCGCTTATTGCGTCAATGTTTGACGCCTTAGGTTGCTTGTGCGGTGGATAGATGGCGCCACGACTGCGGCGCGTGAAGGGTGCGGTTCCTTTGCACGGGCCGGGTCACCAATGAAGGAAGGAAAGGTTCGTTTTGGGTACCTTCCGTTGAACCAAGTACAACCAATCACGCAAACGATCGTCTTCGCGTGATGTTGGTACTGGTTCATAGATATCACACCGCCACACAGGCATGGATGTTTGTAAATGTATAATGGGGGCCCTCTAAATATTCGTCGAGTCACAAGTCTTCTCGAGAGTTTGGTAGAAGGGGAAGAGAGGTGGAGGATTTGATCACCCCAGAGGTTCATACTGAAAACTGGGTTGGAACTGAGCCAACTACGGCTAATGATAGGCGGCGTAAAACTAGCCCCTTGCAAGGATGAATTTCGTAGGCTTTATCTGACACCATCGATCACGTGGCATTAGAAGTAACAAAAAAAATTCCTATTCTTTGTTGTTTGCGACTTGCAGAAGAAGTGATTGCTGTTTTTTTTTTCTAATTAATCTTTGCTGTTTAATCATTTAATCTCTCATTTTGCATTTCCTTTTTTTTTTCTTTTTATAACTTCTTCCGAGAGGAATTCATTAACCAAAAAATGGAATATGCAGTTCACTTCATTCCTTCTAGAGATTAATCCATTATTTCAGGAAGATGTAAAATCTACTTAAAAAAAATAATTCGAACTAAATGATGATTGATGATTTAAAAATAAGGATGAATCTTGTAACTTAAAACAGGAATTAATCGTCAACTTCCATACCATCCAGATGCTAGAATTTTACCGATACATGAATAAAACTTCAAAAACTGCACAGATATCTTTTACAAAGTGAGTCTTTCATTTCTTATTTTGTTATTTATTCCAAGTTTTCGAAGATTTCGAAATTGCGATTCCTCGTTCTTTTTAGAACGAACCTTTGGTATTTGTCAGTGAATGCCTTATCTATTCCTTAGAATTCACCCCATTCTTTGTTAGATTTCATTCCTTTATCTTTTTCGAAAAATAATTTTTTTTTTGTGAATCAATTGTATAAGAGTTTATATTAGAAAATATTTCTTTTTAATTTTGTATGTGTTGAATTCGGAAATCTCCTGGAATTATAAGAAACCTTTTGTGTGAGAAACTTGATAAAAGAAACTAAAAAAAAAAAAACTTTTCGAGCTCTCTACATTGTAATTTGGATATATAAAATTCCTTCTCAATGGGATGAATTTATTTTTTTCTTGTACATTTCATTTACATTTGTTGATCCGGTACGGGAATTTAAATACTTTTGTGATTAGATTGAGAAAAAATACCTCTCCCTTGGATTTGCAAAATGTAATGCTAAAAGGAATTTAAATATTTACAGGTGAAGTACATGGGTTTCTTAATAAAAGATACCTATCTTGCATGTAAAGGCCTAATTTTATGTTCGAATGGAACTATACGATATTTGTTTATTTATTTTCGTATCGAAATGCATTTTGTTGCGGAATTTCTTAAGCAAAATTTACTTTTTTCTAATATGAAATCTGTAATGAAAAGTGCGAATGGTAATTTACTTCATATCTAAGTAATATATGTGTTTTACTGCTTTTTAAGCTTCTTCTTGGTATGCATTTTTCGTATTTAAACTTCATCACTACAAGAAATTTTAATTTGATATATTAAACTTTTAACTTAACATAAAATCAAGTTTATTTTTTCTCTCCTTAAAAATTAGTCTCATTTTTCCCAATATATTACATTTAAAAAGCATTACATTTTTTTTAAAATTTAAAGGCAAAAATATATTTTACACTATCTTTTATTACATAACCTGCACGGATTGACTAACTGACTATATAAGTAATGATTTTAAAACAAAATGAAGGTGTTCTAGGGCGAGGGACCTCTATCTCTAGTTCTGAACTACTATCAAGAGACGCGGATGACATCTGCTGGCACATCACTGTCCAAACGTCCATATCAAGCCAACTTCAAGACTTTAAGCCTCATTCTTTGAGATTCAACGAGCATCAATTTTTATATACGGCAGACTAGTACAAGCAACGTCGGCTGCCAATTTCGAGCCCATAACCACCCCATTACTGCGGGCCCCGTATGGATTGATTGTATGGGGAGTACAATAAAAAATTCCAAAAAATTTTTTAAAGAATAATTCATTTCTTTAACCCTTTAACGGCACAAAAGCTAAAATAGACTTTTATGTCATAATGTACTTGATAAATGTAATATTCTCAATTTCCTATGAACATTATGCCAAAAAAAAAAAATTTTTTTTTT
>BMAV01003860.1:0-11130 GCA_019973955.1 Trichonephila inaurata madagascariensis | reverse complement strand
AAGAAATCTTTGGATATAAGCTAAAAAAAAAAAGCACCAGTTTCTTTGAAAACTTCAACCAGTGCTTGTTAAAATAAGGGCCGGTATTATCTGGCGTGCTAAAAATTTTAGGTTTTAATACACTTTTGCATAAAATAACTTGCTCGCAGTGACGCACACAAGGGACCTCGGGTCCAATTATGTCGCCTAAATGGGATGTACACAGTGGGGCCAATTTCTTCTTTCTTGACTGCTGTCAGATTGCAATTATTAAGAAATGGGATAAAATTAAAACAAAGCACAACATTTTAAAGAGTGTCAATTTTGAAGTGGAGAGGAATGACACATTTTTTTTAAAAAAGTAAGCATTTTCTCTTTATGAAAGAACTCAAAAAAGTTCGAAAGAAAAGAATATATTTTGAGGTTTTCAGCTAGTAATTTCTTTAAATCATTAAAAATAAGCACTAAGATACCACTTTAAAAATAGCAATTAGATGTATGTATAACACTCTAAAATAGAGATGTAAAATTGGATAATAAAGACGGATGCAGCATTACCTGAAAACATAGCGAATTGAGAACTGCTACTTGGGGTTCAAATCATTTTTGTGTCTTATAAACCTTCGCCTTTTGCGTATTGTACTGAAGCGAATCACAATTACAGCATAGTGTAATTAAAGAGCATCACAATCATTGTGAAATAAACAAATCAAGAAAATTTATTACTTAATGAGAATTCCTTGCAGTGAAAAAGCTAATCCAAATGTGGAACCGAACATAATATTAATGAACTTATAATTGACATATTTTCACTTCATGATTATCAATGTTAGGTTTTAATATCTGTAATATTGTTACAGCTATATATATAATCCATAAGTTATTAGAGCATGTAAGGATAAAAATATTATTTAATGTAGATGAAATTAGGATTCTGATGGATTAGGATTATTTTTAGGATTATGATGAATACACCGTATGAACTACATAAAAAAAATTCATACTTTGCTCTTTTAAAATCAGTGACTCAAAAAAAAAAAATAAATAAATAAATATCAAAACTCTTTTTTGGACGTTTTCAAAAAATGCTCACAATTGTGAATATTTCTTCCTTTCATTTTAAAGGCCTTTTTATACTCTTTTACCGCGAACATCGCGGTCCGTTTGGCATAGCGCTTGATTTCTACTGATTTTACCCGGGGTCAAAACAACATTATCGCTTAGTTTTTATGATTTTTTAAAAAATACTCAAAATTTGATTCGGGCATTTAATAACTTCGCAAGCTGTTTTTTAATTGGAAAGATAATTTACACAAAGAAAAAAACAAAAAAAAAAAAAATATAAAAAAAAATTATGTCAATTGCCACCTAAATCAATAAAGAAAAATTTTATTTTAGCTACTTTTTATTAAATAGTTAAAATTAATATAAATATGTATATACATAGGACAGAATCACAACTTTAAATGGAAATTTAAATTTTTAGAATTTTCATTAAAGACGTATTGTCAGGCAAAACAATCGTGTATATAAAACATTTCCCAACCCTTGAATGTTAAAACGGAAAAAATTTCTGAAAATTTTTAACCCCAAGTCCCCAAAAATGAAACCAACGTGGTTGTATCTAAAATTTTCCCAAAAATAATTAGTTTTAATTTAAATTTTAAATTGGGATTAAATAATTGTATTTTTACCAAAGCAATAGTGTGTAGAAAATTTCAGCTCAAATGAGAGCTTTAAAATGTGAGAAAAAAACCTTTTCAAGTTTTGACACAAGTCCCCAAAAAGGGTCGTTGCCCAAAAAGGATGCCAACGGGTTGCATTTGTAATTTTTTGAATGATTAGTTTTAATAAATTAATTTTTCTTAATTATAATTAAATTACTGTATTGTCAACCAAAATAATCATGTAAAATATTTCAGCCCAATTGAGCGGTTTAAAATGTATTTTATTAACGATTGAAAATTCCACCAAGATAAATATATAGGGAGTGTGAGCTAATATAGTGTGTCCAGTCATATTAGTCATAAATAAGGGTCAACTACGAAATGAGAGATAATAAGCTGAAAACTCGTATAGACCAGAAGTCGGCAACCTGTGGCTCGCGAGCCACATGGGCTTTTTCGGATAAAACCCGGGCCCTTTTTTAGTTCCATACGAAAAATATTATTTATTTTTTTAAAAAAGAAAAAATTAAAAATCGTTCTGAATCGATTAACGAGGTTTGGGCACCGTTTCTATGTCTCACCCAAATTTTTGTCCCGTTTTTCAGGGACCCCCCGTGACACGCCGTCACCCTTTGGGAAGCCTCGAAGACGCTGTCGTCGGATGATTTTATGTAGGTTTTAATTCCCCGCGACAAAAAAAATTTTTGGGGCCAGTGATTTAAAGTTGTGACGTACAGTTTGTTGTTTCAAGTAAAAAAAGAGAAACGAATTAATTTCCCAAAGGTATGCATGTACTTATATAATGAAAATTTAAAAAACCAAGTAAAGGTAGGTAACATAATAAGTATTATTTTTTTTAAAATACATATTATAAATTTTTTTTTCCAAATAAGATACCTGACTATTTTTTTGAAGTCAATAAAAATTTTTGTCAAAAGAGAAAAAAAAAAAGTTTTGGGATATTCCCCAAAAAAAGGTTTTTTATTAAAATATATATTTAATAAATTACCTATTTTTATTATTTATCTATTTTATAGTTTTTATTATTTAAAAATTAGCTTTAAAAAAATAATAATTATAAGTGTAAAAGTATTTTAAAATTTTTTTTAATAAATTTTCGAACTCTGAGGATCAAAGTAGGTGGGGTATTTGCAGTTTTAGATTGTTTATATGTTTGGAATTTTCATTGTTTTCCCGGATAGCTGGGTATAACCCCTTTACTGTAAAACTAAGTATCTAATATTTGCCAAAATTTAAAAAAAAAAAACCCTTTTCAAAAATGTGCAGACGGGGCCCCCCCGTGATAAACATTCTTGACAAGTCCGTCCATACCAGCCCGGGATCACCGCACAAGGGAGGTGACCACAGAGGGAAACAAAAAACCATGTACTTATAGTCAATCAGTACGTGAGACAAACAGTGTGTGTTTCGTGTCTAAATTATCTATTTTAATAAGTAAATTATTATTTTATTTTATTTAGGTAAGTATATTGTTAATTGGGAAATATCGTTGTAAAATGTTTTTTGATTAATTATATTTCATTATGCGCAGCTTCTCGTATGTATTTATATAGGTATACGTTGACATAGTAAATAATTGCAAAACTAGTCATTTGCTGTTTTGGATACCTAAATAATAACTTATAAAATTATTTATTACCGCTTTACCGCAAGCATGGCATCTCGGGAAAAGAAAAAATTGAAGAACATTGAGAATTCAATCGTTTGGGATAGAATCGTTCGTTTTCATATGCAACTCAGAGGGCCCTTTCCGATTTGTCTCATTTGCCACGAACGCCCCGCAGACAATAAAAAAATAAAAAATTTAGAGAAACACTTCATTAAAAAAAAACATACTCAGTTTGTTAGTAAAATCCCCCCGGGATGAACAAAAAAGGCTGCCGACGAGCCCAAAAAAAAACAGCAATCCAGTTCCATGTTGTAACGGGAAGCAATCTGTAAGTAATGTTAATCTGAAAGTTTGCGATATCACTAGAAATTAAAAAAGGCAAACCCTTAAACAGATGGTGAGTATGTCAAAGTTCTTTATAGTGATCTAAAAAAACATTTTTCGTGATTTCAAAAAAAAAACCACAAAATCTTGAAAAATAAAAAGATTTGCCCCCATCCGCCAGTAAAGATAGTATAGAAAAAATGTCTTCAAATGTAACATATTTGCAGGGGGAAGATATTAAACCCTTTCTTCTGCCTTATCACTTGCTATAGATGATTCTTGCGACAAAAAAGCCAGGCAAAAACCGTTTTTTTCGTCAGGTATATGTCTTCCGAAGGTCCAAAAGAATTTCTAGGAACACCGCCGGGAAAAACCCAGGGGAAGATATAAAAATGCCCAAAAAAATCCTTGAAGGCAAAAGATCGATTTAAATAAAATCGTTTCAATAGCAAATAATGGAGAAAAAGTATGACAGAAAAAAAAAAAGAGGAAAACAACGATTCTTAAACATCAAAAAAAAACCACGAAATTTTACGTTTCACTGCTTAATACACCAAGCCCCCTTTTGGCCCAAACATTTCTGGCCGAAATAGGAGGTTATGAATTTGGAAATTTTTTTTTGACAGTATTTTTCCAAAAGAAACCCCCCACAATCGTAAATTTTAAATGAAGACCAGTTTTCCCGGGACATCCTTTTTCACAAAAAATGCTGTGGCTTTCCAAAGGTAAGGTGTGTAAACGTTTTGTTTTTCCCCAAAATTTGAAATAAATAATTTCTCAATAAAAAGGGCATTAATTCCTAAATTAAAAAATATTTTCAAAATTTACTTATGGTGGACATCAAAAGGAAATTAAATAAACTAAATTTCCAAAAACTGCAAGGAGAGGGAAGGGGAAAACCCCAGTTTATGTTTTATTAGAAGAATTGGTTTGTTTCGAAGAAAAATTGATTCTTTTTGCAGAAGATATTCAGAGCGGTAAATTACTTGATTTTCAAATTCTAAAGCAATATCGTGATAAAACCAGAGCAACTGTTGACACAAATTACTTCAACACAGTTATAAAAAAATTAAAGATGAATTTGCTGTGTGTGTGAGAGATTTAAGCAATTCAAAAACAACAAAACCACTCTAACATTCATAGTAAATCCTCTAAACACAAATGGTAGCGAAATCCACATTGAGCCATTTGGAATTGATAGTGGATCTCGAAATTTGGGGATCGTTTTAAAAAAAGTAAAGTTGTGGGGAAAAGGGAAAAAATTTACTGAGTTAAAAAAGCAAGTTGGAAAAGTGGGAGTTTGGGGGAAATTTATGTACGTAACGCATTAAAAGGACAGTTTTAAAAAGAAATGCCACGAGTTGAGGCACTACTTTCCCGATGCATGCATTCTTCAGTTTGGGAAACAGTGAGGTGAAGAAGCTGGCATTTGAGTGCTGACTATTTTGGGATCGACATGTTCGTGCGAGTGCTGCCCTTTTGCGTGAATAAAAAGGGTAAAAGAAGGGGGCCAATTAACAAATGAAAATTTAGAGTCGTATTTAAAAACTTAAAACAACAAGTTATGAGAAATTTTTTCCAAATTTTCAAAAACCCGGTAGAGCCAACGCCCCTTATTGAATTTGAAAAAAAAAAAAAAAATGTATTTTTTTTTGGTTAAAATTTTATTGCGCTTTTGGGAAAAAAAGGATGGGGGTTTTTTTTGGGCCATGGTGCGCACACCGTCAGGGGATTTGACGAAAAACCGACAGGGATGCACGCGCACACCATTGCCTAATATTGTCACGTAGAAAGGATATTACCCAATACAAGGTATAGTATCTTACACGTATATCTTATAGTATCTTGTCGTAGTATCTTACACGGGCAGCACCACAACTGTAGACTTGGTCTACGATGGTCTACGATGAAGAAATTTGGGGCATATGGCTCGCGGGGCGAGCCCATCCCATATCCGAATGTAGATGTGGAGCGACTGTGATGTTATCATGCGGGAGGGAGTAGAAGGTTGCGGGATTGGTAGCGGGAGACTTATCCACCCGCAATATTTTTTATATCCAAACCTGGTGGGGGGTTCCTGAATACCAAGGAAATATTAACATAAATTCAACTTACATAATTTGCTAATGTCCATAATAATTAACCCCCCGCCTAATTAAAGAACAAACCGGGTTCCCGGGAGGTTGGCCCGAGGGTCTGCGTGGTAGAGCAGTGCTCTAACCGTTCGGGCCCCTCTGGTTTTTTCAGTTTGTAAAAATTTGGGGTTGCAATGGTATACCAAATAAAGGTATTTTGGTGAGCCATTTATACAATTTGTAATATTTGGGATTCACAAGTTTTTAAAAATCGATTTCTCGCGCGGTATTTACTAGAAATCATTTAAAATTGCTCCATTATATAAAAAAAGCAACATAAAACAAAATATATACGTTTTGCTTGTGTGTCTCCCTTTAAACCGGGAAAAAATTTAAATTTGATTGGGGATATAAAGTTGCATATTGGGACAATCAAGAGAAGCGATAAAAAAATGAGAATCATCCCTATGAGGTGGGCCAAAACTGTTCCCGCCGGAAAAGATATTAAAACCGAGGGTTCGTAGTCTGATATTCGTATCTGGGAAAAAAAAGGTGGTGGTTGGAATCAAAAATGTGTAATATTTTGATATATTTTAAATTGTTGAGAGTTTGTTATTCACATTGCATTTGCATATCATATTTTTTGTGTTCAAAATATTTTTCAGATTCATTTATATATATACTCATAAATAAAGCCCATAAATTAATAATAATAAGAATAACTTTAAATAACATAAAAAATTTTTTGATAATACTTGACTGGTTTTTATTATTCATATAAAAAAAGAATATGGTGGTGCAGTGTAAATAAGATGTTCCTTTTTTTTTTGGATTCTTTTATACTGTTATAATTTATAAGTTACAAATTATTTTTGTGATATTTACACTCCCTAATGAAGCAACTGGCAAATAAAACAAACACTAGTGTTTTCTTTCATTTTCTAAAATTTCTACCAACGGTATTAAAACCGGTATCCCGGCATTAAGATCTAAAAAATACCGAATGACGGTATTGGGTTTTGGTCCAAATTTCAACCCTAGTGAATTATTTTAGCATGCCAATTTTTTGGTGCTAGGATGATATTTTTGGGGATCGTAATAACTATTGTTATGAACCAAACTGTTGGGACGCATCCCCCTTCCCCCGGGGCATTCCCCCACAGATTTTTTGGGCCCAAAATCTAGGCAACCCCCGAGACAGTCCATTCGGACGTAGCTTCATTCGGGTCCCCCCTCTATCTGTTCTTCCAGTAATTATATTTTCATGCCCCATAGGCCTATTTCTTTTCCCTATTTTTTTAAATTTTTTTTAAACTTTTTAAAAAATTTTTAAAATTCCGTTTTAAAATTTTCAAATCTTGGCTCCTGTTTTAGTCTTGGGTAGATTCGGGCCATCTGTTCCACTCGTTGAGACCCCCATCCAGTCATTACTTCAAATTTCCCCTTGTGTAGACATGGGGGGGGCTTAAGCACTAAAATATCATGTTTTCATGTTAATCCCAAGGGAAAAGGAAAAAATTTCACTCCCCCCAAAAAATTGAGCTTTGGGGGTTGACTTTTGGGGGTCCGCCATATTTTTGTATTTAGGGGAGCTTATTTTAATTTTACCCTCCCGGGCTTTCCCCCCCGACAAGGTTTTCCCCAAATAGTAACTCGGGAAACCTTTCACCTTTTGGGCAGGGTTCTTGACTGATCCGATTGCCCTTTTTATGAGCATCCTAGATATATTTTTTTTAGGACCATAGCTCTATTTCCCTTTACCCATATATTTAACATTTTAAAAATTTTTTTAAAATTTTAAATTTTTTTAAACCCCATAAATCCAAGGATTTTTTGCTTCATTAAAGAAACCGACCATAGGTTCCCCCCCCTTTTTGAGCCCCTTTTATCTGCAATAATTTGTGTTTGATAGTGGGCCCAGGGGGGGTTATCACTAAAATTGAACTCCCCTGTTATTCCTATTGGGCCCCCTCTTTTGATGACGTCACGATATTATAGAGATAGAAGAATGAAAAAATTTTGGGGTCACCTACTACTTTGTGTATCGTTGGGATATGGGAACATTTACATTTACGGTTGCCCCCCCCGGGGGGGGGTTTTTGGGTTTTTTCCTTTTTCCCCAGCTGGCGCAGCCCCATTTGCAAATACAGACCCGGGCCGGTTCGTGGTTTTTTCTTTTTTCCTCCAACCAGGGCGAGTTTCGAGTTGCTGGGTGTCCTGCTTCTATTTTATTTAATTGTTTTAAATGTTTTAATTATTTTAAAATGACCATAACTTGGGGGCTTTTCGGGCGGATGTCTTAATTTTCTCAGGAACGATTCTTCCCGCCGAGAGATTAAATATGAGGTCTCGGGTGTCACATTCGGTTCACCTTACTCCAGATACAGTTTTGCCGAAAAACCCCCCTGTTATTGGTCCCATCGGTGCGGGGGTGTTTAAATTTATTTAAATCGTGATTATTCGGGTTTTACTGGTCCGATTGACTTGGGGTTTGTATTGTTCAACCCTGCTCGGGACCACCTTTTGTCTTTTTGGGCCCCGCTTGCTCTGCTCCCAAAATTTTTTAAAAAAGATTTTAAAACCCCCTTTAGAAGGGGGCGCTTTTCTATGAGACGTTTTCTAGGGAAGATGAATGCGGGAAGGACCTTCACTACAGGACCGGTTGCTTGCGTTTCTGCCAACCTTTAAAAAAAAAATGCATAAATAATAAAATTTCAGTCCCAAGTCGTAATTTTGGCCCCCTGAAGATTACTACTAAGTTAAACTGTTCATTAAAAAATAGAAAACAATAACGTTTTTCCTTCAATTTATATGAAATTATACAAAAAATCACCTTTTCCTTGGGAAATAAACTTTGTAAGCGCTATTCAACTTTTTCCAAAATTTTTATTGACGAAACATATTTATAAAAACTTTCATGTCAAAAAAAAAACTATGACAAAGATTATTGACAAAAAAAATATAGCAAAATTAAATTGAAGACAGTGTGAAAAAAAACTCGAAGCATGGGGAGAAATGCTAAGTCCTACATTGTATGATTTGCAACCATAAACTGTGTTTGGTTTTTTTTTTAATTTTCACATGGTTTGGGAAATATACACTTTGGGTTTTTAAAAAAATTTTTTTTTTCATATTAAGATTAGGAAAAAAAACTTCAAAACAATCAAATAATAATCTGGGAAATCAAGGTTTTTTAAATAAGAAAAGTACGCAAATATATCCGTAAGCAACAAAAAAATGTAACAGAACTGACGCTAAGACCCTAAAAACCCCCACACCTTTTAAAAAAAAGAAAATAAAAAAAATTGGGAGATTTATTAGAAAAAACAAAAGTTTTTTTATCAATGGAAAAACTTACGAGCTGTTTTTTTACATTTCCGACTACCCCCCCCCAAATCAACTGATGTGCAAAATATCCCAAATCCCACAGGCAGAATATAAACCAAACTTGGGAAGGGCAAAAATTTCTCTAGCTGCGTTCGATTTTTTCTTTTTTGGACATAGGGGGCCATCTATGGTCAAAATTTTTAAAGCATTCCAGCTGAAAAGCCCATACCCCCCGGTTTTTGAGAGCGTTTTTCTAAAATGCCCTATTTAAAAAACAAGCCGGGCCATGAGGTGCGTCCATGAGGAATGCATATATGACTCCGCCCATCGCGAAGGGGGTTTAAACTTTTTTACGCCAAAGAAGAATTTTTCCCCTTTCGTGCGTACAAAAAGTACCCCACACAGATTTTTTAAGTACGTTACATTCTTTAGTAAAAATTTAAATTTTCTACTTGAATAACATTGCAAAGAAATCGCTTCTCCATTGAATTTGTTTGATCAATTGGTTTTTTTTAAGTATAAATTAGGGGTTTTTAAATAAATGTTTAATTATTTTAGAGTAATTTACTTAAATAATAAGTAATTATCTAAAATATCTATCTTTTAAAAGAAAACACTATTTTATATATGAAAAATAGATTTTTTTTCTTATGAATAAAAAAATTAGTTTTTTATAAAAAAAACTATTTATGAAGAACTTTTTATTATTGGCAAGAAAAATTTTAAGGCTTTTTTAAAAGCTTTAAAATTTTTAAATTGAATTTTGGCTTTTTGACTCAAAAGGTTGCCGACCCCGGTATAGACCTTTATTTTCACTCTAAATGTCGTCTCAAAAGTCTTATAAAACCTTTTTCCTTCCAAGATATTTGAGGTCAAAGATAAAAAATGGGTTTTTTAAAAAAATATCTCGTTTTTTATGGCTTAATGCTATTTACATTTAATATAAATGTTGTAGAAAAAAAATTTTCAATAACTTTTTATTTGAAACATTTTTTGCACGTAAAAACCTTTTTGAGTTTAAAAGGTCGTTGAACGCGCGCTCGTATCTACAAAAAAGGGTCAACCCCGTTGGTGACATGGTATAAACGGTATAAAGTTTTAAAAACCCTTTAAAAAAATATACATATTTAAAAAACATTTGGCATTTTTTTTAATTATTATATTTTTTAGAAAGGTTTTCTTTAAATCAAATTTTTTTAAAACCCTCATCTGTTCGTGAAATTTAAAAAAAATAGAACAAAAATTTAAGACTTTAATTATATTTTTAAAGTATGCTAAAACATTTTAAGTTGAAAAAATTAAAAAAATTTTTAAAAAAGTATAAACCTTTTTTAAATTTTTTTCTTTCGTACAGAGAGAGAGATTTTACCTAGACCCGTGGACTCCTATTTAGAATGTTCATTTATGTAGGAAAAAAAAATGTTTTGCTGTTTGTAAAAAACCCCCCTTTCAACAAACCCAAATTTTAATAGCTACGTTTATTCTTTAGTTTTAAATTTATTTTTGGCAACGACGGACGTAAATTTTTGAGAGTTATGGTGATTTGTGTTTATATTTAAAACTAAAACCAAGAGATTCAGTAATGAGTGTGTGGTTAAGAATTTTGAAAGTAGCCAGTATCAAAAGAAATGACGGTCACATTGATTTTTAAATTTTTAACCCGGAATGTACATACCGAGTGTCAACATCGAAATGAAATTAAAACGAACATTTTTTAACATGGTACTTCTAAAGAAGAAATGAAGCGTTTGATTTGTTGTTTATTTTGTTGTCAAGAGCTGATACAGTCAAAGATCGAAAGGAGTACCCAAATTTTAAATTTAAAAGTTTTAAAAAGAAACGTAGTATTCTATAGGAGTATTTGGAAAGACGCATACTTTGTGATTAGAGATTGTTTGAAGCAAAATATCGTACTTTCTACTCCTAATTTTGACATTAACCATAGAAAACGGGTATTTGCAAAACCGATTTTTTTCCTTTTACCTCAAAATCTTGGGGGCACGGATTTTATGGACTTTTTTGACAAAACCCCCAAAAAAAAGGTCTAAAGAATTTTTAGATTTTTCTCATTCCGCAGTGAAACCCAATATGACTAGATTAATAGTAGGAATTTTGGAACACAAAAATG
>BMAV01003859.1:97585-116092 GCA_019973955.1 Trichonephila inaurata madagascariensis | reverse complement strand
GAATAAATGCATTGTTTTGAAATCTGTATTAAACCGTTTAAGTGATTCCGAAGAAGCGAAACTGAAAAGGCTCCTTGGCGATCGCCGCCCTTCCGATCTTTTGCGCAAAATGGAGAGTCTTGCCGGTTCCAAAATTTCTGAGGAATTACTGAAAACATTATGGTACAAGCGGTTGCTGCAACAAGTTCAAGCTATTCTTTCTGTCAGTAAAGACACTCTAACGAACTTGGTGGAAATGGCAGATAAAATATCAATATATCCAACGGATATTTTGATAATTAATAAGCAAGATCAATCTCAAGCAACTTATTGTTCCTGTGAGAATAATTCCCGTTGGAGTTCCTTTGAAGCAAGTACTGAATCACTCACTCAGCAAATCCATAAACTTCACACTTAAAATTATAAAAAATACCTAGATATATCGAAATCATTCACGAAATCGCTCTACGTCTAGAAATTCTACCAAAAGATTGTGCTGGTATCATTATCGTTTTGGAGCCAAAGCTCAAATGCATGAGCCCATGTAGTTTTGAAGAATCGAAAGTAAATCGGGAAAACTAATTGCCCAGTGTCTTAACGAAGCAAGTAACTCGGGCCCAAGCTTTCGCTTCATCCTCTTCCATTAAATAAGTAGCAGTCATTATCTCGTGGACACAGGCGCTGATTTATCTGTCATTCCACCAACATAAGCAGAAAAACGAAAACCATCTTACTTCAAACTTTACCTTGCTAATTCAACCATTATCAAAACTTTTGGCTCAAAAGTTTTAAAATTAGACCTCGGATAAAGTTTCGATTCACATGGTCATCATACACTATTGCCGATGTCAAAAAGGCCAATTGTAGGAGCGGATTTTTTAAAACACTATGGATTACGTTTGATCTAAAACACGGACGAATCCTGGATTCGGTAACTCTTTTGCATGTCCTGGGGAGAACAACTGAGTGCCAGCCTCTGTCTTTAACAACTTCGGATTTGTCATTATATATACCGGAAGATCTAGCTTTATTGAAAGAATTCCAAAACGTCATTATTGAAAATTCTAATAAAATAGACGTTAAGCACAACGTTATTCATGCAATTATTACAATAGGTCCTTTGGAAATCTACGCATTTATGCTGATACTGGGGATGTTGAAAATTGCTACACAAGAATTTACATTCATGCTCGAAATGGGTATCTGTCGACCATCGAATAGTCCTGTGGGGTTGTGGAGTGCTACCGTCGCTAGATGACATTGGTAGTGGAAATGAACCAACAGAGCACCAAAGGAAGAAATGAAGAGACTGAGGAGCGTGAAGTAAGAGTTTAAAAAAACGGAGCTGGCAGTTCATAATTTTCATCGAGAGAGGTTCATTTTAAACATCTCCACTATCCAGACTGTTATCACGAACATGGAGTAATGAAATCAATTTAAAATTTAAACTTCTGTAAATATTTTTAAATGTATTCCATTTTTAAATGGCAATTAAATTGAAGTGGCTGAATTGGGTATTATTTCCTTAACACGTACACACCTAAAGTCCTTGGGCAAGTCCCTTGCATAAGGTCAAGAAGAAAGATGGTAGCTGGAGACCATGCGGTGAATACCGTACCTTAAATGCCATTACGCGACCTGACCACTTTACAATACCACACCTTCACAACTTTACGAAATTAGCTGGATGCCAAATATTTTCAACTTTAGATCTCGTACGAGCGTATCACCATATACCAATTGAAGAATCCGATATCAAGAAAACGGCTATCTGTACACCTTTCGGACTTTTCGAGTTCCCTTTAATGACTTTTGGATTAGGAAATGCTGCCCAATCCTTTCAAAGGTTTCTCAATTCAATATTTAGATATCTCCCTTACTGTTTTGTGTGCAAAGATGACATTTTCATAACGTCCCGCAGCTTGGACGAGCATATGACTCATCTCAAAGAAATTTTTCGACGCCTCGCGGAAAATGGACTTGTTCTGAAAATTTCAAAATGCATTTTGGCTAAACCTGACTTTGACTAAACCACCACCTTAGGGCACCATGTTTCTGCAAATGGCATCCGTCCAAACACGTAACGAATTCAAGCCATTCATGATTTCAACAGACCAAGTACAGTTAAGCAGCTAGGAAGATTCCTTGGGATGCTGCACTTTTATCGACGCTTTCTTCCAAATGCAGCTAATCAAACATAATTAAACCACTTTCTAGTTGTAATTATTAAAAACAAAAATAAATCGATCGATTGGGATGAAGCTTCAATAAAAGCCTTTGAATACTGTAAAGAGCAATTACCTGTATCGACCACATTGTCACATCCTTTGAGTAACGGTCATTTAGCAATCATGGTCGATGCTTCTGACACAACGACTTTGGAGGATTTCGACAATATGTCAATCATTGGCAACCTTTAGCCTTTTTCTCTATACGACTGACTCCTACACAAAAGACTTACAGTACATACGATAGAGAACTCTTTGCTATGTATTCTGCCGTCAAAAATTTTCAAAACCATTTAGAGGTCCGTGAATTTACTATTTTCACCGATCCTAAGCCACCGATTTTTGCTTTCAATCAACCATCAAACAAAGCTTCACCTCCACAGCTACGACATCTGAACTTCATCAGCTAATACACAAATACGACATATATGTGGCAAAGACAACATCGTGTCTGATGCTTTAACAAGAATCGATGAGATATGTTTACCACCAACAATTGATTATGCAGCAAAAGCTCAAGACGGTGATCAAGAATTCACCATCCTCACTTCTCTCAACAATTACAATTCGAAGTTCGATAAACTATCAGTCATAGGATCGGAGTACATAGTTGACCAGTAGAAACTTCACAGGTAATCTCTTCACCTTGCATTCCTTCCGCTTTTCGCAGAGAAATCTTTGAACGCTACCACAGAACGTCTCATCCTGGTATTAGAAGCTTTGTTAAGTTAATTTCAAAGAAACTTTTCTTGCCAAATTTGAGACGTGACGTTACGTCATGGTCTCGAGGTTGCATTCAGTGTCAGAAATGTAAAGTATCTAGGCATATCCACAGTCAAATTGGTACATATCCACTTGTCAGCAAACCTTTTGATGAACTTAATCTTCACATAATCGGATCATTACCTACGGCTTTGGGATATCGGTATTGTGTCACTAAAGTAGATCGTTTCACCAGAAGGCCTAAAGCCTTACCAGTCACGGACATTCGTGCAGAGACGGTGGCAAATGCAGTTAATCGTGGCTGGATTTCAAAATTTGGTTCACCGTCTTGTATAGTTACTGATCAAGGTACTCAGTTTGAATCGGAACTGTTCCATGAACTCTCCAAATTATTAGGCTTCAAGCGCATAACAACCTACCATCTTCAGGCAAATGTAATGGTGGAAAGATGGCATCGCACCCTAAAAGTCGCCATTATGTGCCATAGCAATGCGACTTGGTATCAATCTCTACCCACCGTTCTCCTTGGACTGCGCACCACATTTCATGACGATTTGAAAGTTACATGAGCTAAATTGGTGTTAGGAGAAAAATTACGTTTACCTGGCAATTTCCTACATGACTCGAAACTTGCATCTCCATCCACTTTTGTGCAAAAACTTCGTAATGCTTTCGCCGACCTGCGTCCTGTTCTACCTTCTCACCATACAAAGCAGAAACCTTTCATTTTCCGTTTTCTTTCATCATGCACTCATGTATTTGTACATACTGATTTCGTCCGAACTTCATTACAGCCACCTTATGAAGGCCCATACCCTGTGATTATGCGATATGCAAAATATCTTGTCATCGGCATGAAACGAGTTTCGCGGACAATCTCTATTGATAGATTGAAATCCTGTTTCTTCGCTGATCCCGATCCTTCTAAGCCAACATTGGACGATAAATCTTCAACCACAAGCACTTCACCATCAACTGTGCCAGATACTCCACAGCACTCGCAACAGAGAACTTCTGAACAGCCTTCAAAGCTTCGAGTGAGATTTGCTGAACCTCCTGCTCAATATGTAACTCGTTCTGGTCGTGCAATTCTACCATCTAGACTATTCCTGTAACGTTCACCCTGTTCACTGGTGGAGAGTACTGTGGCTGCATGAACTGAAGCTAACTAATTAAACTCTCAATTTCTTTGTTGTCGTTTGTCAACACTTATGATCATTCAATAATTTTTACTCTTCTGTAGAATATTGTGTTACCATGTATATAATGTATTTTATCTTGTGACAAACAACATTAAAGTTCATTTATTTTTATGAGATGTGCAACATTTTGACTAAAATCAACATTCTGATTTCGCATTAGATAAATTTAATCATTCTCCAACCAATCTTGCCTATCGCCAAAAAGGTCGTCAGCTGCCGGCTCCTGATTGTAGGAACCCAGCAATTCTCGAACGTCATTACCATCCCCTTATAAAATTTATTTGCGTGGCAATATCACCAACTTCGATCAAATTACCAATTTCTTCAGGCTCTGGCACCGATTGCGTCTGAATTACAATGGGGAGAAAAAAACTTATCGACTAGATTTGAAAATCGTGTAACTCCGATTCGATTCGTAAGTCGAGGTACTATTGTACTAACAAACAAGTTGAAAGGATTATGTTCGTGAGTGTCACGAGTTTTGAATAATACGACGGACCAAGTCTTTCGACTAAATTTTTATTAAAACTCTACAAAAAAAGTAACTTGATTGTGCTGGGTGTCGTAGCAAGAGCAGTTGTTACCCACGTCAGTGATTGCCGACGTTCATTTAGCTTCTGCCGAATGTTACATACGGACGGTAGAGGGCGCAAGCGTGAACAGATTTAAAATTCGAAGCCTTGGTATCAATCCATGGCTAGCGATTACACGTGTATGGAGGGCGAGGAATGTTAAAATCAAGTTAAGCAGATATAATGCTAATAATTAAATATAATAGGGAAAATATGTAATGATCTGTAAAAACTGCATGCAGAATAATTTGTCACATTGATAGATGCGATGACGTCATATCCCTAAAGCAATGATGAATCTATTCAAAATTGAATTTCATAAAATCTAAAGAATTTTGGAAAAACAATCTTTTAGAGTTTGAGACTAAATCATTCCCTTAGTCTCAGTGAGTCCAATTTCACACATCTTACTTTTTCTGGTTTTGTGCTACAGCACACACGCAAATTCTTTATTTTACAAGTATAAATTATATTTTATAAGCATTATAATATGTTAAGAATGTTCTTTATTAACTGTTAAAAAAAATTCTAATAGAATACGGTTTCAAACTATTATAAAAACGCAATGAAAAAAAAATTATATTTTGGTACAAGATATAGAAGATAAATTTAGAAAAATAAATTTTTCAGATGTTCCATGTTACAAGAAAAAATTAAATACCGTTTCAACAGATTACTATTTCAACAATAGTATTTCGTATTTACTGTAATGGCATATAGGTTTCTATTTTCGTACTAAAAAAATAAATTTATCTGTACTTAAATATTTGTATTAATATATTTGCGGTGCATATTGTAAGTTTTCAGACGCGCTGTCGGCACCGAATCGTGAGAAACGAAAGCACAATGTTACTGCGTCTCTTTTTGACGGTCGGGATAGTCTCGGAAAAAGGGTCCAAAACTTTGACCACCCAGTTACGAAATTCTTTCCCAGCAATTAGGGAAATGTCTGCATTTTTCCCACGTCTGTCGGGAAGATTCAAGGGGTCTGTTAGCAATTAGGGGGAAGAGATCGGCTTCGTCACATTATGTATTTTTAAACATTTATTAAAATAAGAATTAGACAACATAAAATCTAAGCATTCCCTTCATTTACGAGTACGTAGTTAAAAAAAATAAAAATAAATTTAATGTACGAATCTAGTTCTTACACCGCTCTTCTTACGTATAGTAAAATCGAGGATATAATGTGTGAATTTCAATTTTAAACGATTCTGAGCATTCAGTTCTTAATAAATTTCCTTGTGGACTCCAAACATTCTTCACACACATATAAGGAAAAGTATTTTCATTACGAACAAAAACAAAGCAGAGTTTATGCAATTATGTCTCTTCAAACAATTAAATCTCTCTAGCAGTGTCATTCAATAATTTACAAAACTTCTGTAAATATATCTTCACAGCCATCTGTCAGATTTCTTGTAATTCCTTAAATGTCTATAATTCTAAAAGTGTTTGTCAAAAAAAAGTCCATTACAAATTTATCAACTTCCAACATCTCAAAAATAGACAACTTTGTAGAGCAAGGTGCCATAAAAAATCGTAACACGTGGCACGCATGCCATAGGTTGCCGACCCTTGATATATATCAATATGTATAATACGTAAATATAGGAAATGTTTCTAGAAGTTAATTGTAAAATGTATATTAACGTTGGAAAAAAGTTATTCTCTTATTCATAATACTATCATCTGCTTTGATTTAGAAATTTATCTAACTCTAATTCTCCTTACTGTTTTATTTACTGATATTTAATCGTTTGGAATAAGTTTTGTTGCAAAAGAGTTGGCATCTTTTTTGGAAGGAATCTCGGTGTGAAAATTCGACAGTTGACTGTTAGAATTCGAACTTGATACGTTTTTTTGACACATAATAGAAAAAGCAGTTGCTTTTACTTCCTAGATTTAATTAAAAAGTTGTTCTATTTTGAATTGATTATTTGCATCATATTTCGAATACTGAACCACCGAAATGAAAACGAAAAATCGGTCACTGCTCTTTCGATGTCATTTTTTTTTTAACTAAATAAAAAAACATATTCCTTCAGTTACAACTAATCTAAAAATTCTATTAGAGACAGTAATTTCTCAAGTGAAAAAGGTTATTAGAATAAAACCAGAAAATTAACCATTTCTTTTCTTGAAATTTCAAAATACTTGCAATTTAAAGTCAATAGCTTTTAATACCAATAACTAAGCCTTTGTTAATTATCCTTAACTTGAAGGATGTGTTGTTTATTTCATCTTTTTTCTTCGTTTTTTGGTTACAAACTCCGTAAAAGAACAAAGAAAATTAGAATCTTCAATCAGAAATATGTTTTTAATGTTTTGAAAGATTGTGTTTAATCAACATTGTACAGTGAAAGAGGGCAAAAACTTTTAAAAATAAATTCAAAATGCTTCTAAGACATTAATATTTTTTATTATTGTTATTGCGCATAAATAAATGCTAAATAAACATGTTTGAGCTTAAACGCTTTAGAATAACGGATGACAAAACGACACGTTGACGAAAGTTATTAATGAGTGCTTTAAATATTTAAATATTCTTGATTTGTATTTATAGATCATTAAATGCTACTCTGATAAATAAGAAATTTCTACAATCCTATTTTTATTTTCCATTTTTTTTGTTATTTTCGAAAAGAAAAAAAACTGTCCTCCCAAAGATTGACACAGAAGAGATAGGCTTCTCACAAAACCATGCAAATCGAAATCCCAGACTTTTTTTTCTACGTAAAACCTTGTTAATCGAAAACAAAATCAAATGCGCATAATTCTGTCATTTATATTTCAAGGAAAAATAAAACTTACTTGTAATTGTATTGTATAAATAAGTATCTGCTTTTGAAGGGCGTCTTCCAGCCACATATCTCTCATTAATGCGTATTTCATATTTCCAATTGTAACATCTCCTGGGTATAAAGTTGTACTCATAATCGTAAAAGATAAAAGCTGCTTTACATTTTCTAATAGTCTTTATTTTTATCTTATTGTCCTTATAATGGTTTCATTCATGGAATAAAATTTAGCACAACATCTGTTACTTTTTTTTTATTATGTAACCAATCTTAGTTTTAATTTCGCTTTTCAAAAATTTATCATTTTTTAAAATTTATTTTTGCATGGTAAAAACCATAGAATTTTAATAAATTCATGAAAAACCTACAAAAATTAAAATTAAAAAACTCAAAAATTTATTTTTTACAAATTTTTTATGTGAAAAATGGGTTAAATTTCTCAATGTTTGATAAAATATTTCATAAATTAATAAAAAATTCAAAATTAGCTAAAAGCTCATTTCAGTATAATGAGAAAGATGTACTTTAATTGTGTGAAATATATATTTCAAGCATATACATATAACAGATTTTGAGAAAAGGTACATCGAAAACAGCCAATTTAACATTGTCAGTATATATATAGAGAGAGAGGTTTCCAACTCTCCTTAACGAAAAAATCGAACACACACATTTTTCAACCACCACTGGATTGTCAAATGCAAATAAAGAAACAGGATATTTAGATTCTATACAATCGAAACGATATTTAGATTCTATACAATCGAAACACTTATTTTCAAATGGTTCACAGTCAAAATATGCACACGTCAAAGAAAAAAACTGACGGTTATAAATTCAAAATTCCTACAAAGTATTCAAATATTTCCTCTCAAATGGCTACTTGGTATCAAGATGAAGACACACACCGCAAGATATCAGTAAAACAAACTTGCTTAGTAAAGAAATCCAAGCTGATTTTGCTAACAACCGCGAAGAGTTAAAGAAAAATTAAAACAACAAATTCTTAAGTTCAAGATGAAAACTGAAGAAATTACAATTTTCGGTAAAAACCACCAAATATTTTCAAAACTCAAAATCTTATAACCATCAAACGTACTCATCTGGAACCAGGATTCATACTTCAACCAAAATACTTAGGTTCATAAAATATAACGAAATTTAAAACCGAACAGAACCTGTGACGTTCAAAGAGGGTTTTTTTAAGACCAAACAAAAGTTACAACTTGTGCTGAAAATCTCGAACTGTGTAATAATGACGCTATTGATAAACTAATAAAATGACATATTAGTCCAAACTCCAACAGATATCTTTTGTTTTTCGTTCCAAAATTCTTTATCCTTTATTTCTTTTATTTTGGATTGACATTTATTATTATTAGTTTTTTCTTATTGCTTGTATTTCTTGTCAATTAACTTATAATTTTTTTTTAAAATTGTAATGTGAATTAGCTTAAAAATTAGATTTTTCATAATAGTTAACACTTCAACTGGTTTATTAAGGTGACATTGGCTGAGGTGATATGGCGCACGGCTATTCGTGGGATTTACACGCTAGGCTACAGCAACACCATCTGAAACTACGATAAACTTCTTGGATCTCGAGGTGTAAATAAACAGAGATGAGTATACCTTTTTTTAAATATTTGCTTAGTCAAGGGGACACAGTACGATTTAATTGACCAAAATCGGTCAAAAAATCAAATAAAATTTTTTTAGCCTAAATTATTCTTTATTTACTTTTCTATAACCTCACAAAATTTGAAAGCTCTAAACTTTAAAAAAAAACGCAGAATTATTATAGCTTTTACGTTCGGTTTTATTCACATCCCTATGATACAAATCAAAACTTTAAACTTACTTATCTCAGAAAGATAAAATAACTAGTTAGCCTTCATTTAAAATGCTAAGGCTTTTTTTCTATTGTGCCTGATTCTTTGAATTATTTTTTACCTATTGCCAATAGTACATGTAACAAAAGTTGGTGTACATTTTTGAATCAAAACGATACTTATTTTTTTTTTAAATAATTGAACTCAGAATTTATACATTTTTTAAGGAATTTTCAATAAGCATTCATAAAAAGAGGTATTGTACGAATACCAAACATGCTATCACAATACCTATACCAACTTTTGTTGTACATAGTTTGACGTCCATTTAAATCAAATTTTATGCGTGTGCGTAAATTTTTGTAGGAGGAATAGAATTTAAAATCACTTCACAAATTTAAGTTTTTGCCTTAAAAATTATATGGCTAACTTTTTATGAAATTTTGAGCACAAAATCTGTTTTACATTGTGTACACACAAAGAAGGCTACCAAAAAAATTTTAAAAATCCTTAAATTAAAAATTTTTGCGTAAATCGTACCATGTCCCCTTAATAAAATATTTTTATTTTTAAAAAGAGCGTAATTCATCACAATATACCAAGATCATCCACACTTCAACTTTGTTTTCCATTTAAAATCAATTACAACTTTTTCTTTTTTACATACATGTCTAGTATTTTCCCTTTCGATCATAATTTCGTATTGGGGAATATATCATCATTCCCCCAAAATGGTGACCTGTCATTTTTTGGATCTCATCCACCCCCTTCGGATCTTCAGGTCCCTTTTTTTGAATCTTCAATTGCTACGGCAGTTTACTCAACCCAATTCCGACCAAAAATATGTCTCTTGAAACCAAGATGAATCCCGAGCAGGGGTTTGCACGGATCGCATTCAAACCACTGCCATTTTGGGAGACCGACCCGGATATCTGTTTTATACAGGTTGAGCCCCAGTTCATTGAGGTTGGTATCACCCCGGATAAAGCAAAATTTTTTTTCTGTTGTGTCAGCTCTCGATGCTCAAGTACTGTCGGGAGTTAGAAATAACGTTCGTAAGCCCCCGGAGAATGATGCCCACGAATCTTTAAAGTAGAAGATTTTGGAACACAGTTTTTACAATCTGAGACTACCAGATTAAAATTGCTTTTGAAAGATCTTCGTTTAGAGGATAAGAAGCCGTCCACTGCCCCTACGGGGAACGGAACCAACCGATAACTCCATTTCTCTCCTTTTTTTTTTATTTTCCCTGTTTGCGCCTCACTGCCTCACTTGTACCCATACATTCCTGTACAATAAATAGTTGTTACAATGTCCTGTATCTATCCTTAAAGTTTGTTCCAGGAATTCGGGACCACCCTGTAGAACAGGGGTGGACAGACTTTTCCAGAATACGCGCGGGCTACTTCTAATTTTTCAAGTTGTTGCAGTCCACTCAATGACGTAGGTGTGGTTAGGAAAGAAAAAAAAGTCTACAATATTTATAAAAACTGAATAATATATACGGAATATGCACTTACCTACACAATTAAAATAAAAAAAACACTTTTAAAACCGCGTTTAAAGCAAAAGACAAGATAGAAACGTAATAATAACATCCACAGATGCAATTGTTGGTACCTTGTGCACTTCCGCTATGATGTTGGTTCGCATCTTCTTCAATTCTCGTTTTCTCGACTTCACTCAGACCGAGCGGGCGCACAATACCGGTCGTCGTGTCGTAGGGAAATGCCTTTTGTCATAAAATATTTTAATTGCGAAATATATTGTTGATATTGATTACCTCATGTTGATGGTAATAAATCTAGGTTTGTGTTCGATTAAAGTCCGTTTTTCTCTCCCATTTGTGCTCAATTGAAGTTAATTTCAATGGTGGCATCCCTCTGCACAATTAGGCCTGCCACCCAATATTCAAAACAATAATATTAAATTATTCATTGATTATCTAAGAACAGAATATTTTGATCTAATGTCAGTTCTTCTAGTTATAGTCCGTAGAAGACAGTCTCCATATACCGAAAACCAATCTTGAATATTTCGGTATATAATTACTAATTGCTAATCTTCAGGCGGTCACCTCAAAATGTTTTGTCCGTCCACAGGTCGATCGCGATCGACTTAATGACCATCACCGCTGTAGAAAGTAAGGATATGCATGCGTTTCCCGTACAACAGAAATATCCGGAACAATGATACAGCATACAAAAGAACGATTTTTTTTTATTCTGCACCATAAACATATGGTTAAACGTTACATACAACAGTTCATCTCCCCCCTTCCCGGAAAAAATATTTTTTGACCATATCTGCAATATCTTAATAGTCATTTTCGAATCGAAGTGGCATACTGTGTATATTAAATGCTCACCGGTGCGATAAATATCAATGAAAAATTGCATGATGTGTGTTCACCTTATCAAATCTGCACTTAGTACAGTGCGATTGCTGCATCTTTATAAATTAATATTGCCCTACGTGTTTTTAATATGCACTCTGTTAACACCTCCAAGAACAACCATAACCCTTATATATATATATATTGACGCGTTCATCACGTTTTCTACTAAAATCTCCTCTTGGGTTCTTTAAGGCCGAAAAAGGCAAATTCTTTCCAACCAAATCCAGAAGTGAAACGTGAACATGCAAATTAGAAACCTTTTAAATAGCAGTTAAACGTAAGTGTATGACTTATTGGGACGTGATTAAGCTAGTCTGGTTTAAGCGCGTGAACTGAAGGAAGAGAAGAAAAGCCGTCACTGAGTGTGAAGCTATCCGTGACAGAACGATCAAGTCAAGGTGGATACAATTCCACGCGAGATAAAAGATAGTTAGGATCCGAGAGGTTTGCGGTTAAACAAAAGATTAAAGTAGGATAACTCTAGTATCCATTAGTAACTGCGATATAAACAAAGATTAGGAATAGAAGTGAAAAATAAATATAGTGGTTAAGATCGGGCTTATTTGGTAATCCGTATTGTGTGTTTTCACACCTTTGATCCGCTAAGTAATAATATAAATATTATCAGTGTTAGTGTTTAAGTTAAGATCTTAAAAATTTCAGTTCATGCGTGTGAAAACATCAGCTTCAAAATTGAGTTGCAAGATTCCACCCGAACATTTTACATTGCAAGTTAAATAAAAGCTTGTAATAATGACATTTTAAGATCATGGCAACGCCTGGTTCTTCATTCAATCCCACACCTCTAGGTCACGAAGATAACTTAGAAGTAAGGTATCACCCACGGGTGAATACTTCACAGTATATATATATATATATATATATATATATATATATAATAGCATTAATGGCCTTTAAGCTGCGAACTTATTGTCCTTTTTGATCAAATTATAAGTGACTTATAGTAGCAATAGTTTATTGTGCTAAGAGTTTATGTTCATTAATTACATGTATTTTAGTTTCATTCATTTCCTTTTTGTGTTTCTTTGCTATTTGAATCGTAACACTTTTACATACTTAGCCATTCATTTCGCAGTATTTTGAATATCAACAATGGATATTTTTCTTTTTGAAATTTGCACATGTAAGATCCTCCGGTGTTATAGTACGATGGGAGTTAGTATGGAGGTAGATGATGTATTTGCAAATTAACTTGTTGTAAATGTTTCGTTAGTATTTATTACAAGTACAGTATACGAAAGCAAAGTTCCAATCAAAGCTAGGATGGTACTTCGTCTATAGGAAATAATATTACATCCTGTGAAAACAAAATCTGTTTCGTGGAACAAGTCCATTTTAAGATGCAATTCTTCTGTCGTGTGGAAATAAAGCAACCTCTCATGTGTCGTTTGGTGAAACATTTCTCTGAATCTACTCATCTCGATTGGAACACTGCCAGCCACCCACAATGTTGTAACGACACATAAAATAGCATTGATGAAATAAAATATGAAAATTATATTATTTTCGTCAAATTTAATTTTAATTAAAGCTCCTACGAGAAGAGAGCTGCACATGAAAAAGTTGGCAACAATTATCAGAAACATTGGCAAAGAGAATACAGTCTGAACGTTCTGCAAGACTGCAAATCCTTGCTCTCTTCGTAAGGATATCGAGTTTCTTAGGCAGTTTGAATTCTTCAGGTGTATACTCAGCAAAAACTTTGACAAGGTCATTTATTTAAGTTGAACAGCGCCAACACAAAGATATATAAAATATAGCAATACCATTAATGGCGCAGGGGTATAGCATATAATAAAGGGAACCTTTCAAAATTCCTAAGACAGTTAAGAGCCAAAAATTTTCTAATTCGAACCCGTAAAGGAAAAATTTCACAAAATTCCGATCTATCACAGTGTTTATCAAAATGGTGGGTAGTAGCAAAAATGCACAATAATTCATAAAAACTAAACAATTGATCACCATTTTATAAAAAGATGAATTTATCATTGGAATATTTTGCAAAAGATCAGTGATCAATTTCCTTCTGTTTCGCATTTCGTACCATACCATTGCACTTACTATGTGGCAGGAAATATAAACTGCAATTAATTTCGTGTTTATCGTACCTGAATTTATGACAATAGAAACACACACATCAATACTTATCAGAAATAATAAAATATCCAACATTCGTGATGTGCGACGACGTTTTGCTTTGTGGTCGGATTCTTCAACGAAACCTGACCAACGAAGAAAAAAGAACAGAAAATTTGGGAGGCTACCGAAAATTTCACTTTCATGAATATCCGACGCTTCAGAATTTAAATGTATCTGTGCCATGTTTTCGGTCTTTGTAACACATTCCAAAGTATTCGAACTTAGCTTGAATATTTTCTTCAAAAATCCACAATTTATTCAGAATTATATAATGAAGGGAAATTATACAAAGTTATTAATAGTTTGAAGCAGTTCTAGAGTTTCAATATATGCATCTCAATTACGCTGAACACCCACTAGTATTAATTATATAAATAATTGCACGTTATAATAGAAAATATATAAACAGAGCCCATAAAATGTTTTTCATTTTCAATTTGAAATATTTTAAAACGTAGCATGCTTACAATACTTGCTAAGTTTCTAAAAGAATAATTTTTTGTACGTGGCTTGCCTTTTTTCTCACACAAAGCATTCAATTACTAATCTCGAATCGTGGTCGAGCTTTTATTGTGATATGAAAAATATTTTATTTATGATATCAATACGCTTTTATATTTCTCTTTTTTTAATTATGTAGCAATCTAAATTTTTGATACGCTTACACATCAGTTATGAATACTTTTAATGCATTTTAACAATCCAATTTTCGAAAACAAAAAAAGACAGACTTTTACGAAATAGACAACAGATAAAAAGAAAAATATAATGAAGCTGTTTTTTTTCTGTGATCAATCAACGTCGATTTTTTTACATTATCCACACACACACACACAACCATAATATTACCCGTTGACGTGACTTCTTTTTAAAGAAAAAGATTTTTTTATTAAAGTTCAAGATATTCAATTATTTTAAGTGAGCCTAAAAGGGATTTCAGGACAAAAAGTTTTGCATTGTTAATTATTTCTAAAATGAAATGAATGATTAAAGTAAAGCGGAAAGTGTACTTGAGAATATACAGACTGATGTTTACAAACTAATTTTATCTACACAAAATAAAAGTAAAACATTGATTTAGATCCACTGTGTTCCAATGAACCCTGAAGTTTCATAAGGCATATCCAGTGGCTCCACTCTTATTTATATAATATAAGAAGTATTAAAAAACGTTCTTTTTCTTCATATGTAATACCTACTAGATTGTGAATATTCTATTATTAATTAGCCCTGGCTCTACAATGTACATTTATCCTCGTTAGTGCAATGTTTTGCACAACTAAACAGTTTTCTAATGGAAAAAATTAGAAAAAAATACCTAAAGAGAATTGGAGGGTACAACTTATCGACATATCAACACACACACACAGATTCGTCATTAAAATCTAAATTTAAATAAGAACAGTTAAATTTTGGGTTACAAACTCATGAAAAAAGCACAGGATTTCTCACACGCGACTATAAAGATTTAAATACATACATAATTATTATATATTATATTTTTATTTTATAAATAAATGACTACATAATATGTATTAAAATTAATAATGAATAATAATTAATAAGAGCTGATAACTTGCAATATTCGAAAAACTGCGTGTTCTTAACGTACAATAAATTATAGTTTTTAAAAAAAGAAAAAAGAAAAAAAAAAAACACGCTCTTTTATAGTGAATCGAACTAAAAAGTAAAAAAAAATAATCCTTAATATAAGATTAAAATGATTAACGAGAAAATTAATGTCATTGGGATAAAAGCGTGGGGCGCTCTATATTAATTGTTATTTCTTACTAATTGCATTCCCCGAAATGCTGAGTTAGTTTAAAAATGTAGTTCAAAGCACCCCACGGTTTTACCACAATGACATTAATTTTTTCGTTAATAATTTTATTTTTATATTAAGAACTGCTTTTTTTCTTTTTAGTTCAATTCACTTTAAATTTTTTATTTTTTATTTTTTTAAACTATAATTTATTTTTAATTTTTTAGTTCAATCTACAATCAAAGCTTGTTATTTTCGTTTTTAAAACTGTCATATATTCTTTGTTGAAGTAATCCTTGAGTTTGATATTTGGAGCCGGATTGCGTGGCTGTTGGAATTAGCATTGCTCTTCAATGGATATCAATTAACGGGTCTGAAGGGTATTTGTTCTCTCCGTTTACGGGGCCTCGGATGAATCCCCCATATCGTTATATTTCAAAGATTCCATCTTTATAGATTCAGGCCTAACTAATAAAATCTGCCAATAAGAAAAATTATATAAATGCCATCCGTATTATCACCTTTTAAACGTAGTGCTATAATGTTAATTCGTATCATCACTTCTAAACATTATTTTCCCTCCGAACTTTAACTGGAGACTGGTGTTACTGGAAGCCTAGTGGTCGATAACACCATCTGGAGGTGTGAAGGTGTTTTTGTTATCGAACTTCTGGTTCGGCTGAAAGGCTACCGCGGTAGGAATCATTTCAAGCAGATTCGAAGCTGTGAGACCATTTTGATTTTTTTTCTCTTGAAATTTTTTTAGTATATCTTTTCTATATCTTCGGATAAGATTTTTTAGTACTTACACAAGATAGTGTAATGATACAAAATTGAGTATTGGAGTGGGGAAGAAAAAAATGGGTGATTACATTCACCCAAACAATAAAATGGAGGTAGAAAATACAAATATTAATTTTTCATTAAATAAGTATAGAAGTAATCTAACAGATTTGGAAATTAGCTAAGTTTGAGGAAGGTCAAAACTTAAATACGAATCCGAATATTGCAATTTTCTTAAAATCAGAAAATAATTTCCAGAGTGGAAATCCAATTAAATTAAAAGAAATAAGAATGAAAAAGTTCACACAATTAAAAACAATATTCTAAGTATAAGCAAAACAAGAAACGGAGAGATTATAATTAAAACAAATAATTGCTAGACCGCCAAAGAAGCATTAAAAATTAAAGAAATTAATGGAGTAAAAATAAGTACAAGATTGTCCATTATTGGCATAACCAGTAGTTACATATTACAAGGAATATACACAGAATATACAATAGAAGACATAAAATCGGAATTAGAAAATAGCAATTATCAAATATTTGTTATTCAGCGTTTTATAAAACAACAGAATCTAGATTCAAACAAATCAAGTGGTCGCGGTAGCCGAGTGGTATAGGTATCGGATCGTGGCATGCCTTGTCACGAGTTCGAACCCAGTACCACTCAAGACCCGCCGTGTAGGGCAGCGATGCACGTTAAATCTGTCGAGAGCTGAAACGTCCTCCCGTTGGTGTGGTGGGGTAGTTAGGAGTGGGGGTGCCAGCTCAGGTGTCGTCCACGTCACTTGACCCATGCGCAACATTCCGGGGTCCGTCGCCAAAAGCCCTCGTGTAGCTGAACAGTGCGACGTTAATATTCAATCAATCAAACCAATCAAAACAATTAAAGTTACTCAAATTGGATGCAGTATTCCCGAAAGAGTTCCAATAGGATTTGAAATGTTTAAAACTAACATTTACTTTCTAAGCAATGCACAAATTGTTGGAAATTAGGGCACTTTCAAAAATTCTGCAGAAGCTCAATAAAATGCCGAATATACTCATTAAACCACCCTGAAAATGAGTGTAATGAAACTGAAATCAAAAAATGTAGCTCTTGTGGAGAAGCGCATGAAGCCAACTCTGAAATTTGCAAAAAATATCAAAACGAAGTTGAAATTTTAAAAATTAAAGTACAGCAACAAATATCGAGAAACGAAGCAATTGAAAAATTCCAAAAGACAAGAAAAACATACTCAACCAAAACATTCAAACAGAGAAAATAGAAAATCTTGAAAAAAGTATCTCTAAATTAGAATTGAAATTTGAAGAAAATAATAGCATATTTGAAAAGAAATTAGAACAAATACAGCATTTCACGGCAGAACTAAATACCGTAGTAGCACAAATAAATTTGAGTTTTTTCTCCTTAATGAATACCATGGAATCCACCTTAAAAAAAGTTGCATCCAATATAAAAATTCCAAAAGATGATTATCTAATAAATAGAAAAACGAATGAAAAAGCAAAAAGACTCAAGAAAATACCAGAACCGAGAGGAAATACATTAGAAAGTGTAGTAGAACAAAATGAAAAATCTTAAATATACAAATCTTATATTCTCTCTAAAAAATTCAATATTAAATTTTCTCTCTTTATTGGACATTTAAACTAACTCGTTGTATTATATAAATTTTTCCCCCTTTAAATTATGAATATAATCCAATGGAATGCACGTGGAATTAAAAACAAGAGGTCAGATATTCTTTTCGCCCCAATTTTTTCAAAAATCAAGCATTTTAATAATTCAAGAAACTTGGTTACATCCAAATCATATTTTCACAATTCCCAATAAGAATATATTCCGAATTGATCGAGAAATCAAAAGAGGAGGAGGATTAATGATAGTTTTAAACAAAGATATTAGCGCAGTAAAAATATTCTCAGAAATTAGTGAAGACTTAGAAATTTTAATAGTCCAAATTTCAGATAGATACAATTCCTATCACAATTTTTAACATATACATCCCACCGGGTATAACTTTAAAGACGTCAATTTATCAAAAATAGCATCATATATTGATA
>BMAV01003859.1:45055-63690 GCA_019973955.1 Trichonephila inaurata madagascariensis | reverse complement strand
GACAAATGAAACAATTAATGATCCATGCTTGTTTTTCACTACAGAATAGTCAACTTCTTGAAACAACCTATGTTTCTCTAATATTTTTCGCTTGCAAGATACGAAAGATAGTTAAAAATTGGTTCCACTCATGAAATGGTCGATTATCACTAATCAGAAAAAAAGATCAATTCGCATCCATACGACATCTACAGAAAAAATCAAGATTGATATGTTTGATTTCTTAACAAAGAATTTTCCACCAAATTTTTATTAATAAATGAATTCCTCAGAGCAATGGGCGATGACCGGGCCACTGAAAAAGGTCCAGAGGGTCGCATGCGCCCCGCGGTTTGTAGGCATCCTGGTATCGCTGGTTTGGAGGCATCCACAATACCTTTTAACGGGCCATCATACGCTTATCTGGCGGGATCTAACGTTATTGCATGCATTTCCAGCGCTCTATGTCCTCTATATGTGCATGTGCTGTCATCTTTTTCTTTCAATGCCACTTTCATTTAGGCCAACCTTATGCATGTTATGTATTTGTGCGATTTTAATACATCAAAACCGTTCTTTAAAGATGAATATTGAATAATACTTTATTTTAGTCTCGATTTACATTTACATATCGTCGGCCTGATTATCAGACTGCATAACTCCACTGGTGTAACTGATTTGATATAGGACTGCAACGCGCCAAGCGCTTTTTGGCGCGATTCCTTAATCGCTCCAAGCAGCGGTTGTTGTCGGGTTATATGAAATCCAAGATGACGGCGAATAGTCTCTCTTTTGTGTGTTTTGTCTACGCCATGCCTCAATGCACGCTCCGCTTTTAATTTATTCCTTCTATCAGTGTAATCACTATTTTTTTTATTTCTTAATTAAACTAGATTTCGAAGGGAGAGCTGGTGACAAGATTTTAACATAAAATAAATACAGCAGAAAGTAATATTAATGTATTACACTTCCAGATATAAATTATTTACACTATTTTAAGCGTTCATTACACACAATTTGTAACAATATCGCTCGATAAAAATATCAAAGTAAACCATATTGTAATATTATCGCCTATCTTGGCGAACATAAACAAAAAATTGACGCCTAGCCTTACTGTATCAAATTAGCATCCCATTTGGAATTATGCAGTCTGATAATTAGACCGACGATATTCCGAATCATTGTTTGGGGTCAGGAATTGATTTTTCTTTCATTTAGAGGAAAATATACTTAAATATTAAAAGTTTCAAAGGGGCATGTAAGGTTTTTCAGAATAGTAAGAAATGAAAAGTAGTTTTGTGGAAAAAGCATGCTGATTTTTTTTCTTTTTTAAAGATACTTATATTACGTAATATTTGTTATAAATAAATGTACTTTTAGTTTTATAGAGCTCTTTCAATTTTTGTTCCATTTTCTGTTATTTTTTTTTAAAAAAAAACAGACAGATTCCAAAGAATTGACTGTTCTACTCCCCGGTGTATAAACTCTGAGGTAATTTTTTGAAAGAACGGTTTGGTAGAAAAGCAAAATTATCAAAAAAAAAAAAAAAAAAAAAATGGTTTTTTTTTTTTTTTAAATTTTGAGATTCGTTTTATTATTTATAAAAATAATAATTATTATCTTACTTTGTTTCCTATTCTCCAATTACAGTAACTTTTTCACACGTTTTATCCGATTGCTTTACATTTTATTCATTATTTTCGGTCTAATGCAGGGCTTCTAAAACTTTCAATGTTTGCAACCCAATATTCAATCATAATTTTCATCGTTCCCCCTTCCATACATTGACTACGTATTGAATTTAATAATACTATACCTTGACGCTGAAGCAACAATGCGACTTTAGCCTCTTAAGTGCCACCGTCATACATAAACGTCTCACCTTGCCAAAGCGTAAAATGTCCCGGACGTATATATACGTCTTTCCGAAGTACGATTCTCATCTGTTCACTGCTATCCATAAAATTATTCCGAAGGTTTTGGAATGTAATAAAAGTATCTTGACAGTGTTTTTAAGGATTTACTTATTTCAGAGAAGGTTTTATTTATTTATTCTCCTTTTCATTTCCCCCTCAATACATCCCATACACGCACCTACGTAGAAAACGGTGACATTGGATAGTGAATCCCGTAAATTTTAATCGGCAGTTTCGAGATTAATCATAAATTGTCAAGATAATTGTTGATTTTTGTAAAATTTTTATGTATGACAAGCCCATGGGATCGCTGGTAATTAATAAACTTGTTCTTAACTTAGAATTGTTAAATTAAATATAAAATACAACATTGTGCGGTACTTATACGTTAATGAGGGTATTATATGTGTGCAAATGTGTATTTTATATTTTATTATGTCAGAATGTATTTTGTTTGTTTACTTTCAGTAAATTAATAATTTTTATTTAAGGTATCCGACTACGTTCGGAACAATGACTTTGCAAAAGTGCATAAACGGATAATTTTCATGATATTTAGTGTCACTTAGATTAGAACATATGTATAAAATTGTTTGAAGGACATTTTGACAAAAAAAATTATTTAAATACGATATTTTGGCAAAAAACTAACTTAGAATAATCTTTTTTCAAAATGTTCTCCTTTTGTGAAAAATGCTTCTAGTATAACAATATTTTGCCTGCATATAGTTCAGACTTCTATACAGAGGCCCAACTAGAATTTTTGAAATATATAATTTAGAAGTGGGTTTTTCCAAATTTTACGACAACAAAGGGGAGCTATTTTATGAAAAGAACGCCAATAATTGTTTCAATTGGTGGTAGTTCTGAAACTAATGAGAATTTTTCAAAAATTCTAGTTCAGCCTCTGTATAGAGGTCTGAGCTATATGTAGGCAAAATATCATTATATAATAGAAGCAATTTTCACAAAAGGAGAAAATTTTGAAAAAAGATTATTCTAAGTGAATTTTTTGCCAAAATATTTTATTTAAATAATTTTTTTTTGTCAAAACGTTCTTAAAACAATTTTATACATGTATTCTAATCCAAGTGACACTAAACATCATGAAAATTATCCATTTATGCGCTTTTGCAAAATCGCGGTTCCGAACGTAGTCAGATACCTTAAATAATCTTTTGTTTTCGACTTATCAATATACTTCCGCCTCCTCGTTGGGTTATCACGCCCCCCTAGGGAGACGCACCCCACAGTTTGAGAAACGCTGGTCTAATGCATGTAGAATAGATAACAAACTGTTAGAAATTTTAAAAAGAAAACATTTATATATATTTTGAGCGAATAGGATAATAAAATCCTAATTTATCTTTGTTCTTCTGAAATGAGGTTCAGTGCTACATTTTTATCTCTGAATGTAACTTGGATGGTTAAGATTATGAAAACTAATAGAAAACACCTAAACTTGTAAAATGCTTTTTAAAAGAACAATTTTTATTAGTAATTGGAGAAACTTCTTAAATGTATGAAACATAAATTTTACTATTTATCACATACATTTTTGTTTACATTCATGATACAAGTAATGCATTTTCGAATCGTACTTATTAGAAAGTATTGCAATTTTAGAAAATACAAAAATACCCAACTGTTAGATTTTTAAGTTTATGCATTGTATGCACCAACATCAGAACCATTCTATAACTTTCAAGAACATAAAAACAGCATTTTATTTACAGAAACGAAAAGCTAAAACATACCCTTAATAGCTGCTCCGAAATTTTATCGAAAATTGAAAGCAGAAAATATCCTTAAGGATTGATTTGTTTGTATTTATACACTTTTTAAAATAAACATAAATTTCACAAAAACCGTATTTTAAAAGGAATTTTTGTATAGGCATAAACTATTCTTTCTATTGTAATGGTAATGCTAAATGTAACTACAACACAACCTGTAACTGGTTGGAATATTAACAATTCTCTTTGATAAAATAGCTTTTTCAATATGTTATTTCAAAAGAAAAATCCCTAAATATTATGGATTACAATGGCTTATAAAAGTATTCTGTGATTGTAGGTTTTGCTCAGGAATTCAATTTTAAAATATACTTTTAGGTACAAGTAATTTATGAGTTTTCCGTATTATTACGTATGGAACAATTTGCTTTTTTGTGTTTTGTTCAGAAATTCAATTTCATATTGATTGATGCATTCATTGGCTGATATATTTTCGAACAGTTTTGTTTGATAACTTTGAAAGAGATTTTCCGAGAATTTTATATTTGTTTCCTGTAAATCGAGAATTTTTTTTTCATGTGCAGTAAGTGGTATTTTAGAAAGTAAACATACTAATGTTTACAGAATAAATCTCTCTGGTAAAAAAACAGTTCACACAAGAACACTTACTTGTTTTATATTACTAAATCTACATTGATCTAAGGCTACAAAGGAATTCAAGAGTGAAAAATATTATGCATACTTTTGAAATAGGCTAAATGGCAATAAAAATAAATGGGTTGAATTTTATCATTTTTTTAAGATATTTTATTCAATAGATAGCAAGGAAAAAGATAGTTTCTAATATATAATAAAAATGTAAAGTAAAATACATATAAAGTAATAATATAGATTGTAAAGAAATAGCATGCAGAGAACATGTAATGGATAAAAAAAAAGCGTGCTTCATGAAGGAATCTGTTTTTTGAGCCATCGTATGGCGGGTAAATGGAGAGATGGGAGAAATAAGATGTGGTTGAAAAGAGTTGATTTGATTTTATGACATAGTAAATAAATAAAATTGTATTGTGAGTGCGTTAAAAAACACTAAAAAATGTCTACTCCGGTAAGCAGATGCTCTTTTCTTTTCTAATTATATCGATATTTGGTCATAATAGTATAAACAACGCACACATATTTCATATTGTAAGGCATGTTTTTTATGAAATTTTGCATTAAAATTAGAACTGATGCCAAAAATTTCTTCAAAGGCCAAGAATATAAATATAAGACAAAATCTGAATATTAAATTTCTATCTTTTTTTTTCAATTCCTACTATTAGTTCACAATCTCGCTGTAGCTTGTTAAAATTTTCAATCATTAATAAAATATATTTTAAAGCGCTCAATTGAGCTGAAAATTTATTTACACGATTCTTTTCGATGTCAATACGGCAATGTAATTATAATTAATAAAAATTAATTGATTAAAACTAAGCATTCAAAGAATTACCAATACATCCAATTTGGCAACTTTGGTCAAAACTTTTTAAAAGGTTTTCTTTTCAACTTTTAAAGCACTCATTTCAGTTGAAATTTTCTATACACAATTGTTTTGGATGAAAGTACGATAATTTAACTATAATTACTTAAAATTAATTGACTGAAACTAATAATCGAAAGAATTACAGATACAGTCACGTTGGCTTCATTTTTAGCGACTGGGTCAAAACTTTAAGAAATTTTTTTTTCTCACGTTTTAAGGTATCCGACTACGTTTGGAACCGTGATTTTGCAAAAGAGTATTAATGGATAATATTTATGATATTTTGTGTCACTTAAGATTAGAAAATGTATATAAAATTATTTTAAGAATAGTGTTGCAATAAAAAATGATTTAAGTACAATATTTTGTCAAAAAATGAACATAGAATGACCCATTTTCAAAATATTCTCCTTTTGCGAAAATTGCTTCTATTAGAATAATATTTTGCCTGCATATAGCTCAGACCATTGTACAGTAGCTCAACTAGAATTTTTGAAATATATAACTTAGAAGTGGGTTTATCTATGTTTTACGAAAACAGAGGGGATAAATTTTAAGAAAAAAACACCAACAATTATTTTAATTGGTAGTAACTTAAAAAATAATGTGAATTTTTCAAAACTCGTAGTTGAACCTCTGTACAGAGGTCTGAGCTATATACGGGCAACATATTATTATAATAGAAACATTTTTCTTAAAAGGAGAACATTTTGAAAAAAAGTTATGCTAAGTTAATTTTTTGCCGAAATATTGTATTTAAATAAACTTTTTTTGTCAAAATGTCCTTAAAACAACCTTATACATGTATTCTAATCTAAGTGATACTAAATATCATTAAAATTATACATTTATGTGCTTTTTTCAAAATCACGGTTCCGAAACGTAGTTGGATACCTTAAAGCATTTCTTTGAGCTGAAATTTTATATTCACGATAATTTTTGATGACAATACGATACTTTAATGATAATTAATAAAAATTAATTGCTACTTAATATTATGATTCTGTCATCTATATACTATATATATATATATACACTTATATGAGAATTGTAATTATTTTATACAAAAGTAACTTAAATAAAATTTTTCTTTGTTGACCTAAAAAAAATGTTATATTACTTGTTTTACTACAAAAGGATTTGAAACTTACTGTTTATCTCTACATCCATTTTCTTCATCTAATTTCTCACATCTAATTATGTTTATTCTATTATAATACTGATTCTGATTAATCAAAAGTTATCGAGTACATTTGATTGAGTTTGAAACTAAAGAATAGGTTTTCCATGAAGCCCGCCACTTTGGTGCAATAAAACCAATACCGAGTTTTTAATAAAAATTTACGAATAGGTAACGAAGTCTATTTGAATAAAGAAATACTAGAGAAAAAAATGTATTTGAAAGAAAATAATTCCTGATGAGTTAGTTCACTTAAGTTTCTTAGAAGCAATAAATCTGCTTTTCAGGGATGAATTCAGACTGACTTGAAGATGAACAAAAAGAAATTTAAGGCTATTATTACAAAACTAAAAATGTTCTTTATTAGAAACATGTTAATTCAATAGAATGATAAGGTTTTTAATTATTTTGACAAATGCATTATAATAACTTAATTTTCGGTACTCATAACTGGACTTATAACTTCGTATATTGAGTTTTGCCATTAATCGGCACTGTCAAATTAGAATCACAATTATTCAAGCTACAAATTTTAATTTGGATACAATACTTTGCCACGGCCCGAAGATCGCGGGTGTAAGAGGGTTCAGGGAAGCAGCAGACATGATCTTAAAAATAGATACTTATATTTATATCTAACTCTTTATGAATGACATACAACTTTATTGCCTTGGGAGCAAATTTAAATCCTTATACTTAATCCAACGTATACGATTATTCAAAATAACTTATCTTAAGTTGGAGCTCCTTATAACAATTCTTCTCAAATCACGATAGCTCACTCAGCTCTTACGATATTTCCTTCCACCTCTCCAGGTGGCCACGGTAGCCCAGTGGTCAAGGTATCGGATCATGGCTGGCATGTCATGAGATTGGGCCCAGTACCACTGAAGATCTGCCGTGTAGGGGAGCGATGCACGTTAAATCTCTCGAGAGCTCAAACGGTGGTGTGGTGTGGTAGTAAGGAGAGGGGAGGGGTGCCAGCTCATGTGTCGTCCTCGTCACTTGACCATGGTTCAAAATTACGAGGTCCGTCTCCAAAAGCCCTCGTGTAGCTGAACAGTGCGGCGTTAATCTTCACTCACTCCACCACTCCAGGTGGATTCTGAGATAAATATTTGTTTCAGGCCACGCGACATCCCAATTGCAATTCACTTTGTATTATTCTTAGATTTCACGACTAAATTCCCACACCCAATCATCAGGATTTAAGCAGTATTAACGTTCGCAAAAAATAAAGTCATCTTTACGGAAAGCGGTTTTTAAACTAAAATTACAGTTAAAAATTGTTTCTGCAAGAGGATTAGAAGAAGAACCATGAATAGAACCCATTACAACTTGTCTAGGTGCAACATTAAGGTATCCGACTAAACTAAAATCATGATTTTTTAGAAAAAAATTGACAACTTTTTTTCTTTTTCATGATTTTCATTTACAGGCCATCTTATTAGCTTTATAAAAATATCAAGTTTTGTATTTTCCATTCTCTGGAACAAAAACTATGAGTGTTTTAATAAAAGCAGATGCCATAACTTTACATAAGATGTCATATTTTTAAATGTATTTTACTTTAAGTGTGATTTTTTTTCAAAAAGCTCGAACGGAGACAGCGGTTGCTCAAAAAGTTTTTAAAATAATTTGATGTAATTTTTTGTGTATCTTCTGCATAACAGTAGGAGTATTTTAAAGTTCGGAGTTATCAATCATTGTTTTATCATAAAATTTACAGTCCCTTATGTGAATATAATCACTGTTCTTTTAAGCGATTTCAGATAATAACTAAGATAAAGTTCTTTAGTTTTTGTAAAAATTAAAATAAATCTCATCCTGAAAGTCATTTCAAAAAGGAATAGTAAAGTAATACATCAAAATTGAAAAATTGAGAAACTGTTCATTTACTATTTGTAGAGAGCGGGTCCAGTTTATGTAATTTTTGTCAATTTTTATCCATTTTAGTAATAATAATTTATTTTTCTTTTCTTAGTTTTAACCTTTTTTTCTTAAAATGTACTGAACAAATCTAAAAACCACAAGTAGTCGGATGCCATAAATACTAGAAAAAACTGATACAAATAGGTAATATATATTTTAACGATGCACAATTTTGCTATGCTTATAAGTTCGCAATTCTTTAGAGATTCAAAACATAGAAATTGTTTGTGTAATTTGTAACAATGTTAAAAAAAAGTAAACAAAAAAAAAAAAAAAAAAAAACACCTGTATAAAAATATAATTAGACGTCAAATTATACACAGAACCAGGGAAGCGCATTATATTTTGATTTCAATTTAAGTTGTGAAAACTTTATTGAAAAAATTATATAAATTCTGTTTGTCTTCCAAGGTTGACGACATACGAGGGCGAGTCGGAAAATAAGTTTCCCTTATCGACACAGGTCAGAGTTGTGCTTAAAAGTTAAAACATAGTATGAGACATTAAAGATAAGACATAACTTTATTTTTCCACATAAGTTCCAAGTACATTGAGACATTTATCATACCGCTTGATAAGCTTCAAAAAGCCCTTCAGGAAAAACTCAGGACAAAACGAAGAAACAGCAGGTGAACACGCAAGACATCGATAAACCATTGGGCAGAGGTCAACCGCAATGAAGCAGATGGATTCGGAAAAAGTGACTTGGGTTGGCGTTCTGTAGGTGGATGACAATGCGAAACCACACATGGCGACGGTATTTGCAAAACCATATTGCAATTCTTGGTTCTGAGTGCCTACACCATCCGCCGTACAGTACTGATGTCGCACCAAATGATTTTCATCTGCTTCCGGCTTTGAAGAGCAATTTCGCCGAAGGTGCTTTGGAAGCAATGCCGAAGTCAAACAAGCCATTAAACGCTTCTTGCGTATGCAAAGCCTTGAGTTTTTCCCGGAAGGCTTTTTGAAGCTCATCAGCGGTTTGACAAATGTATCAATGCTCTTGACACTTATGTAGAAAAATAAATATATATATCTTGTCTTTTATCTCTATACTTTGACTTTCATACACAATTCTGACCACAGTCGACAGAGGAATCTTATCTTCCGACTCAACCTCGTACAAAAATAAAATCGTAAAATTGTTAGGCACAATATTTTACTTGCTTAAATAAGAAAATTTAATGAAATTTTTTTTTGTTGGATTAAAAGAAAAGAAATTCCTTAAATTTTACAACTGATTTCTATTTGTTAATCACATTTGTTCATCACTCCAGCATTTATCTGTTGATTGCTTAATCTTATTTTGTGCTTTTTTTGGTAATTTTCGATTACGTGTTTATTTCAATTATGTCATAATTTGCAAAACCATCTTCTGAAAATCGTTGCTCATCCAATAAAGTCTCTTTTCTTCATATAATGGTTTAAAAAAGTGACCCAAAAATAATATAATATTTTTATCTATTATTCTATACAGAGCGGCATATTTTATCATACTGGTCATTTTTATTTCTGTTGATCCATTTATACTGACATAAAATGTGTTTCGAATTTTTTCTCCTATACTGTAATGCTAAAGGAGCTATCTTTTTTCATGTTAAAATAGGAAATTACTTATTTATGGTATATTTTGAAATTTTAAAAATGCAATATTATTACGATTGCCAATTTTTTTACAATGAAATAGAGGACGAAATATTTAAGAAATAAATCACAACTTAAATATATAAAACATTTTATTAATTCAAGAAAATATACACTAATTACACTTAGATCCTTTTTACTTATTTATTTGAACGAGTGTTTATCCATTGAATGATTTTTTTTGTCAATATATAATTTTCTAATGTATTGAAAATTTCGGAGCAAGAAATATACTTCATATTGAATTTTATGTTGAGTGCGAAGCATCTCCACATTTAATCTTGACTTCTTACTTGTCCAAAAATCATATTACCTATTGAAAAAGCCATTGAAACTGCTGCATTAGTTCCTGGGCAGCACTATGTAAATTCAACACGAATAACTAAATTTTCAAATGAGATACGTTCATTTTTGTTGTGGTTAAATATTTTCACCCATCTTTTATTAATCTCAATATGTTGATTTCACCATTGTTCTAATTTATCAGAATTTAAATATACATTTAGTCTTCTAATTTCTTCAAACAGACGCGTAAGAATTCGGCCTGGCATCTTTGAATAGATTAGTTTTAAAATATTGAATAAAGGAGGACAAGTAGGAGGAAGGACAGAACCTATAAAAGAAGGACTGTCCTCCCTTAAAAGAGACGATTTTAACCTTAAATATGATGTGAAAAGTTTTATGAATTATAACGTTTGAATTTTTTATGAAAATTTAAGTATTTTTTTTTTCAATTTGAAAATGTGCTCCACGTATAGTTCAGGCTCTCGCAAATTTGGCGAAGACATCTTATAGAAAGCAAGTTTAAGTATGCACCCGCATTGTTTGGATAACAAAATACTCTATGATTCAAAGTATTTATATAAAAAAATATGTTTAACTCTGAAACACAAATGAAAAAGACAAAATATTTAAAAGTTCCTGGTTTGTGATTTATTAATTATTTTATTTATAGAGAAATACTTCTCTGTAAAATATATATTGTATAATATGTATAAAACTGATTTCGGCTCGTGTGAAAATGATGGATTATGAAGTATAAAAAAGTAATATTTTAATCCCTCAAGTATTAGTATGGTGTTATATATTAGAAAATCTAAGATCTTAGGAAAACAGAAAATGCATTTAAAATAAAAGTATCTGTTATAATAACACCACTTGGCGATTTTCTAGCACGAGCGATTTTTCAGAAGGCGATGCATCGCCAGTTTCTCTTGGCTTATTTTCTGGCAATACTCGTATTTGTGTTCTTTAACCGTTACACATGCATTCCCCATTTTTTATCCCTCTAATATTAAAGCGAAAACAATATTTTTTCTCAATGGGTATCGAAATTTGGGATCGAATAAAAGATGTGAAAGTGTTAGAAAAAAATATGAGATGAAGAAGCTTAATACTCAATGGAAGTAGTTACATCAAAGCCTCGAAGAAAGACAAAAGCCACATATGCCAATTTAGTGTCGAAAAGGTGAAGTATGTTTATAATGGGAAATAACCATAAGTATTTGGATAATGTGTTAGTCATGGGTAGCATAGGTCTGATGAAATGCAATGATTGAAACCGTACAAAAACAAAAATGAATAATTATTTTTTCATAAACTACAAGCAAATAGTTCTAAATAAAATTCTTCATTAATCCTTATTACTTTTAATAATTTTATTTCTTTTCATTTTTCAAAGCTTCCCTTATGATTTAAAAAAAACACCCTATGATATTTCCTTAAGGATATATATGTCTTTTAATAACTGTAACCAATAAAGGGGAAAATGTCTGTCCTAAAAATAAAAAATTATGACATCATCGACTTCAAGTATTAATTATTTCAGTGGTAAAGGTGTACCAATTGGATATTAGAAGCAAGAAAAATATTCTTTATGAATAAATTTCCAATTATCTGTAATGAAACCAATGAGAAACGTAACTTTTCTGAATTAAGTGAGATCAATTTGAATTCATTTGTTCAAGACTAATTCATTTGCTGTCTAAAAATCAGAGACCATAATGGTTTTCTTTTGGAAAAAAGAATAAAAATACCTCTCTAATTTCAAATTGTAAAAAAAGGAGCTGAAGTTAAAGAAGCAAATTATTTTAAAAGTGCCTTTTTAATGGTATTCTAATTAACTATCAATTTGCTCTTACCTTTTGAAAATTGCTTAAGAAATGTCGGGAATGAAAAAGAAACAAATATAAATTAACAATTAATTTAGCCTTCTTATAGTGGAATACTCGGCACTTCAAAACTTAAATCAAGTGAGCTGTCTGCCTTTAATTACATTTATCGATTGGAATTCTATCTGAATTACTTTTCTTTTCTAGTCCCAGTGCACAATTTATTTCCTAGCGGGTGGCATCACTTGCTGTGCCTTCGAAAAGAGTTTCCTTCCAGTGCTGTTTTAATTCCAGACACGTTGAAGCGAGTGCCAAGTAGAATTGAATTATGGAAGAACTTTTCTTTTTCAGAGTTCTACGATCAAGGATTTTTTTTTCGGCGGCGGGGGGGGGGGGGGGCTTTAAAATGTCTTCTTCGAACTGAAAATTTGTTTATTCAATATTAAAAATATTCTACTTAAATTTGATTTATTTTAAAAGTTGAGAGCGTTGCTCAGTCAGTAAGTACGTACTAGTAGTAAATTTTTCAACGAAATAAAACGAAATTTAATGTTACACTTTCTTTAAAAATGGGAATTAAAACAGTATTTATTATTATTTTTTTAAATCTTGTGTTTAATTAATTTTCTTCTGTTTGATTGAAGTATGTTTTATTCTGCAAAATATTCCATGCTCTTTTATAAAAAAAAATTTAAAAACGAACATTCCTCTTATATTTTAGTTTCTCTCTCAAAACGAAGGTTTTTAATTAATATTCTTTTTCACTTGAGTTTTTAGATTTTTAACAAATTTAAAAACTTAAAACTCATTTTCTGAAAATCCAATTGTAATTAGTTCGTTAAATTTAAATAAAAGACTTTCCTTTACAATTTCAAATAAACACATTGTTTTATTGGTTCAGAAATGGTTATAATTTGATTAAGTGATTATAGAAATAGCATAAATTTCATATTCTATTTTCAGGAATTGAAAGTAAATTGATTCTGACTGTTATTACATTCTATTTAATGTAACGTATTTTAATGCAAGACAATTAATTAGTTTTATTTAAGTAAGTCATTTTATTTGTCTAAATTTGGTTCTAATTTGATTAAGTTATTACAGATGATATAAATACTTATATTCTATTTTTATGAAATTCGTGTTTAGTGATACTGATTATTATTATAATGTATAATTATGTCAAGTATTTTAATACAACTAATGAATTTTATAGTGTTAGGATCAATAATTCATTTGTTCTGAAATTATTCTAATTTGAGTACGTTATTATAGAAATAAATTTTACATTAAACTTTGAATACATTTTTGTAAAGAGACAGTTAAAAGTATTATAATTGGCTTCCAAAAGTAATTCCATTTCAATTCAAAATAATTAATAATTTTTGTAGTAATGAAAAATATGATATGTAATAAAATATGTGAATTTGTTTCCACAATTTGAAAATTGTTAAAAATTAGAAGCAGTATATTATTATATTATAGTATAAATTTTATTCAAATTAGTATATTATTATTCTATTATTAGAGTATATTATTTATAGTATAGTATTATTTCAAATTAGTATATTATTTTATCAAAAGGACTTTTTAGCTAACAAATATTGATTCATTCAATTAGATATTGTTCCAAATTTTGTTCTAAATTTATAAAAACTCATTATACAAATGAACATATTTTGTTTGCTTAGATCCATATTTAAATTGAATTATTCTTTCCATATCTCAAAAAGTTTCTAATAATAGGATATGATATTTTAATTTTGAAAGTTATATTTATATGATTAAATATGAGAAATTTGAAAATGAATAGTAGAATATTTTAACATAAATATCAAATTACAGTTAATAATTTATGACAAAAACTCACATACGTCAACGTTTCTTTATATAGTTTAATCTATACAATAATACAACGATATGATGAATTCGAAATTATAGATAATAGTTTTTGTGTTAACGATTCACAAAAATACGTAACAACATTCTCATAAATGGGATCACATTATAAATGTGTTGCTCGAAGCCATTTCCCATCAGAACAAAACGAGCTTAAATTGGTTAATCGTGGGGAAGGAATATATATGGATATCTGTGTAGAGATGAAAAGGCCATACCTCTCAACAAATGTATGAAAGAGATAATTAATTGCAAGAAATAGAGAGAGAAAGAAAGTAGGGACTCGTCCATAGTAGCCTCCAAGAAAATATGATATTAATTAAATACATTTCGTTTTTATATAAGCATTCCTTAAAACTATTTAAAAGAAAAGAAAACTCAGACGTTACGCACTTACCTTTAAAACTACAGTGACTCAAGTAACGCCCAAGTCGCACGATCGTGCGAGGGACGTAATCCTAAGTCCTACAAGCAACATTAATGTAGTTTAATTAATGTTTTTAATATCTTACAATTATTTGGACATTAAGAAAATTTTTTTTTACCTAAGCAATAAGGAATACATTGATAATTACCTTTTTTCGACCAAGAAAAAGAAAACGTTTTTCGTTGCATTTGTAAACGAAGATAGATTTGCCAGCAGAAAATAAAACATGGACTATAACCGCTGTCTGTTGATAAAAAGTGATACCTTACTCTTACTGCAAACTCGCTCTATCATTCGATTCAGGCTTTTCTTACATACGACTATTCCAGAAGCAAAAACGTATAAGAATATCTAACTTGCACGATCGTGCTGGTTGTGTCTTAAGAGCTCACAGGACTCTTAAATTTCAATTTTTTCAATTTTTTGAAAAAGATGTATGTTAATGCTTCAATATTTCTGAGCATTTTGATACCAAAATTGTGTTGATACTGGGAAAACTTCCAAAGTTATTGAGAAATAACTATTGAGAAACTTAAACAAAAACCCTTTCTTATTTTTAACTTCCTTTTTCTCAAAAAAAAAATTTTATTTTCCACGCAGGATTTATCAGAAATTATTTATGACATTGGTTTGAAATTTCATACACATGTTCAAAATAAAGCTCTTCATAAATTATACATCAATTTTCAAAAAAATTTTATTAGAATTTTTTTTATTTGAATTTTAATTAATTTCTTCTTAAAATTTTAAAATATCCGTTATAATTATATTTAAACTTTTTTTCTCTTAATTTCTTAAAAGTTAATATAACTTCAAAAGTGAACATTTTTATACCAAGTAAAACTGATTTTGAAAATTTTTATCGATTTTGTACTTCATAATCCTGCGCGGTGTAAAATACTGATTTTCATATTTTTAAAAAATTGTCCAATTTATATTTCTTTATAACTTTTTAAATTTTTTCTCAAGTTCTCTGAAAGTTTGAGAGTTAATTTAAATATATATGATTATCATTTCAAATGATTGCTTTGTTTTATTGCTAAGTTATATTGGTTTGAAGAAGGATGTTTTTTTCGAGCGCACTGATATCGGTTAAGAGTCCTGTGACCCCTTAAAGGGTTAAGCCAGGCGAAATTCTGTAACTACAAAATATATTGCAATAAGAAAGTCGACTTTTTGAACAAGAAAATTATATATGATAAAATTTAGCAATTATTTTGCAGGAGTCACGCGTAAGGCCTTTACTACTTTCTTGATATAATTTAACGTGTAGATTTAAAATATTTTCATCGGATATTTATTTATACAGCTAATAGTATTGACACATTTTGTCATATTAATCGAGTACTTCTTTATCATTAACCTTAATTGTATTCATAAAAGAAAACATTAAAGAAACTGCTATTTATATTACTTAGAGAAAAGTGTGATCATAAAAGATTTTTCCCTTTTAGGGAGTATTTGCATTATTTATGAAGAACATGTTTTGTGGATCCCTAATTATCCCTACCAAAATAGATGCTTTTAGATTCAAAAGCTTTCAAATATTTTGCATCCTTTTGTATGAATTAATAATCAGCTACATAAGAGGAAACTCAGCAAAAATAATTGAAGGGCTTTACCGACACATTGGGAACCCGAAGCTTCTAAGCTGTCAGCTTTATATTTAATAAAGCTCTAAGCAGGACAACATTTCAGTAGCCTATGGGAATACCATAAATGAACTAATTAACGGAAGGGAATCGTTAGTGTTATCTACAAATCCCTTCTAATTCCCAGATATCAGCCCTAAAGACTTCGTGTACATTTGATTAAATGAACTAGTTAAACTAATTTAAATTGATTCAATCTTATTTGATCTCTGTTTAAAGAATTAAATGCATTAAAACTGCCTTTCAGAATAATTCTTTAAATAAATTTATTAAAGCAGCTCTCTTGTGTTTAGTGTTCAAATATTCTAAATGTATTTTTATATATATTTTATGATCCTTTATACAATTTATGGGTTTAAATGAAATGTATTTGTATTGTAGTGTTATGTGTTTATACTGTTAGCCATTTGTAATTTTGAACTAATATTTTCCATGATACTAAAAGAAGTGTTATTTACTCCAAATCAAAAAATAATTTTTAGTTATTCAAACAAATTATGAGATCGTTTAAGGTAAGCCGTTTAATAAATAAAACGTATTTATTGTAAATATTTTATGCTTTAACTTCATTTTAATTTTTTACATAATATTTAAAATAACAGTAATAAAAAGTTTGGCCAAAAATTCGCTTAATTACTCACCATCAAAGAATTGTTATCTTAGGCAATCTATTGGGAATAAATACATGATGTTTGGAAAATGGTATAATTGTGGGTTTAAAAAACCACTACTATGGTAGGTACATAATATCTTAAGGTATCCGACTACGTTCGGAAGCGTGATATTAAAAAAGCGCTTAAATGGATAATTTTCATGATATTTAGTGTCACTTAGATTAGAAAATATATATAAAATTGTTTTAAGAATAGTATTAGAATAAAAAATCATTTATGTACAATATTTTGACAAAAAATGAACATAGGATGACCCCTTTTCAAAATATTCTCCTTTTGTGAAAAATGTTTCTATTATACAAAATATTTTGTCTGTATATAGCTCAGACCCCTCTACAGCGGCTCCACAAGAATTTTTGAAATATATAATTTAGAAGCGGTCTTATCCATATGTTACGACAACAGAGGGGAGCGATTATAAGAAAAAAATGCCGACAATTATTTCAATTGGTGGTAACTCTGAAAATAATGTGAATTTTTCAAAACTCCCAGTTCAGACTCTCTGGAGAAATCTTTACTAGATATAAGCGCGCGAAATATTATTATTTTAGAATATTTTTTTTTATATAAAAGGAGAATATTTTGAAAAAAAATTATTCTAAGTTAATTTGTTGCCAAAATTTTGTATTTAAATACTCTTTTGTCAAAATATGCTTAAAATAATTTTATACATGTATTCTAATCTAAGTGACTCTAAATATCATAAAAGTTATCCATTTATGCGCTTTTTGAAAATCTGGGTTCCGAACGTAGTCAGATACCTTAATACAAAACGTAAAACATCCAACAAAAATTATTAGTTTCGAGATGGGATGTGTGTTACATTTGCTGCCACCATGTGGCAGCGGGAAATCCTATGATCAATAGTAGAAAACATTGTTTCCCATGGAATTTTTGAAGACTAAGTCTACTGAATTATCTGTAACTTCAGAGAGAGAAATATAATGAAATCACGTCTTCGAGGTTCGCAAATTCGACAGGTTTCATATCTACTGCATGTTTTGTCGAGGAAAATGATAGCTAAGAATTATGTGATCCTACAAAGATAGAGAACACATTTCACGCGATAGGTAACATGTAGGAGAGTTTCATACTGTATATACAATTTTTGGAGGACACCACTGGGACTGCAGAATCGCACTTTTGGATTGCTGTAATAAATAAAGATACGCATCCTTGGCTAGTAACATTGCACTTCACAGGAATCTTCGAGAAAATTATGGGCTCGAAAAGAATATGTTTGGAAAGCCTCATTATATCATTAAATGTGAAAGATATAACGAAATTTTCAGAAAGTCATGTGGATTTTCTACAGTCAAAGTATGTCAACTGAGTATATCCTCTTTACCATGCAGATGGAAGAGGGCCTCTTCCATCCATCCACATGTTTCGCATTGTGAAATAAATTCCAAAGCATACGTTTTTCATCTATTAAAATCACGTGGTAAGATATACTTATCAACTAATGCGGTAAAATATAATTAACAAAGTAGCTTATCGGTGTAAGAATTTTATGAAAAGTGGCATTGGGTTTCAGTTTCAATTTACCGAATTCTACAATATGCTGCAAAGTAGTTCTGTTCAGGCAGCAGCGTAACGGAGATGATTAGAGTCCCCTTACAAAGTCAGGTTTTGGGCCCCATGCCAGATCTTACAATGGGTATATACTTGGAGTCAATCAGGTGTTGGGCCTTCTGGAACCCTGCCCCCCACAATGTGGGGGTGTATGTTAGGCAGGTAATTGAATACAGGCATATTGAACACAGATATATTGAATACAGGTATATTGAATACAGGTATATTGAATATAGATGTATTGAATACAGGTGTATTGAATACAGGTGTATTGAAAGCAGGTGTATTGAATACAGGTGTTTTGAATACAGGCGTATTGAATTCAGGTATGTTGAATACAGGTGTATTGAATACAGGTATGTTGAATACAGGTGTATTGAAT
>BMAV01003859.1:32828-45045 GCA_019973955.1 Trichonephila inaurata madagascariensis | reverse complement strand
ATACAGGTGTATTGAATACAGGTATGTTGAATACAGGTGTATTGAATACAGGTCAACCTACCTTTCTCCATCTGCATTGCTGCAGACTTAAATCCTTTTCCTGGATGAACAGATTCCAGTATAACATCTTTTAGATCTTCCGCGTTAATCTACACTGCTCAAAAAATTAGAGACGCAAGGAAAAATGTGCCGAAACCTTTGCACGATAGTAATGCATGGACATAAAATAGAGAATACAGGTGTAATAAAACGCAGTAAAGAAAAAAAAAAGCAAAACACAATCGTATGCGAACCTTAATTCATTGGTATGGTATAAAAAATATGAAAATATGCTTTAAGGCATCAATTTAGTTACATATAAATGACAAAAACAAAATTATTGCTTGCATGTGATACAGGATTTTTAATAAGGTGCGTGGTCCCCTAAACTCATAAGATAACCACGCACATGTTTTGCTTGGATTCAATGCGTCTTTGAAGAATACTGTTCCAATCTCTTGATGAAGTGCGATCTGCAAGTCTTGAACAGTAACAGGAGGCCTTGGTTTTGCAGCTACGCGTCATCCAAACTGGTGTTGCAAACATGCTTGATCGCATTAAGACCAGAAGAGCATACCGGCCACTCCATGCTCTTCAGTTTCACTAAGATTCTTCACAAGAAAAGCGGCATAAAGTCTGGAATTACCCTGCATTAAAAGAAAGGAATTACTAACGGCCAAAACGTAAGGTTGGACGTAGAGTCTCAAGCAGGGTCTCCTGCTGAATAATATGCAGGTCAGTACGCTCACCTTTGAAGATTCCAGCCCCTACCCCCAAACGAATTTTTCTATAGTGGGATCGGCACCCGTATTTAGAGTGTTCCTTTCTCGCGATATAAGACAACTTGTGGTGCCACACTCTAAACTCAATTGGGACCCGCCCTCAAAAAGCACTTGACTCAAATAATTTTGCATCCAATTCAATGTTCAGTAGCCCTCTTTCTTCTAGCCCCACGGTGTCTTGTTGTCAATGAAATACACACCATTAACCTATGCGAATACAGTTTACCCTCATGAAATCTATTTTGGATTGTTTGGCTGGAGACCGTTCGTCCTGTTGCCAAAATAAACTGTCTTTGAATATGCGTTCAATGGGTTGCTCTGTCTCTACGAGCTGTGAACAGAATTTATGAGCCATTATTTGCTATGGAAGCTCGTAAACAACCTTATCCCACCTGATATCGAACATGCCCTGTTTTTGGAAACGATTTCACAAGCTTAAATGATACTTTTTTTCACTCCAACAGCTCCCTTTACAGTTCTTTGTGTTTAGCCGATAATACACCAAGCCATTAATTCCGGTAGATCACGTTCTCAAGGCATTTTCCAGTCACCTTTTATCAAAACAACAGCTGAAAGGTTGAATTTTATGACTGAAAAAACGAAAAACGATTATAAAATCGCTATTTGTTCACTAATAACGTTTTTCTGGTTTTGGAGGTTTTTAACGTTGATTTATAATGAAGATTTATGTTTGTTTGTTTTTTCTACACTTTACATTATGAATGTTTTTTTTTCTTTTAGTTATCACAAAAAAGATTTTTGCAATTTCCTTAAATCCATGTGCTCCTCTAATATTTTCGAGCAGTGCATATATCTGAATGAAACATTTCAATTATAACCATTTGATTTCGGTTAATATGTTTTATTTTAATTTAAAGGTTTTGAAAATTACGGATAAATGGCAATAAATTCAGATACTTTCTTGTCAGTTCAGATATTAGCAAAATCAAAATATTTTCAAGATTACCAATTAAATTTCGAAAGTACATACATACATATTCTTTGTAAAGGATATTTCTGATATTTTCAATATTTTATGTAAGAAAAACAAATAATATAATTTTTACGACATATCGAAATTTTAACTATTAATATTTCGTGTAAATTGAACTACAGATATAGGAAAGTTTTAAGTAGTAGTTTCTCTATAAAAAAATTACGATCATACATTAAATTTGCACATTTAAATTATTATAATAAATAGCAATTTAAAAATCAATGTCTCTGTTTTCCCCAATCAGCCAAATATCTAATAAGATGAAAAGCATCCTATATATAATTATGCAATAATAAAAATTATTAATAAAAATGCTTTATTATAAGCCTTATTTCATAGAATATTCTAGGTAAAAAAAAGAAAGAAACTTTTATCTTGCCTTTTACTTCATGATAAATTCGTTGGGTACTTCTGGATTTGTGTAATATCTGTTAAGGGGACATGGTACGATTTACACTAAAATTTTTAATTTAAGAATTTTCAAAATTTTTTTGGTTGCCTCCTATGGGCGTATACTATGTAAAACAGATTTTATGCTCAAAATTTCATAAAAAGCTAATCATTTAATTTTCTATGGAAAAAACTTAAAATTTTTGAAGTGACTTTAAAATGCTACTCCTCCTACAAAAATTTTAATACATGCATGAAATTTGATTTACAAGTACAACAAACCACGTATAACAAAAGTTGGTATGGGTTTTGTGATAACATGTTTGGTATTTGTGCAATACTTCTTTTTTTGTGAATGCTTATTGAAAATTCCTTGAAGAAAGTATAAATTCTGAATTCAATTATTTTTAAAAAAAATAATTATTGCTTTGATTCAAAAATGCATGCCAACTTTTGTTACATGTACTATTAGCAATAGGTAAAAAAAAATTCAAAGCATTAGGCACAATAGAAAAAAAGCCTTAGCATTTTAAATGAAGACAAACTAGTTATTTTATCTTTCTGAAATAAGTCAAGTTTGAAGTTTTGATTTGCCATATGAATGTGAATAAAAACCAAAATAAAAGCCTTATTAATTCTGCATTTTTTTAAGTTTAGAGCTTTCAAATTTTGTGAGGCTAAAGAAATATATATATGGAATAATTTAGGCTAAAAAAATTAGATTTGATTTTTTGACCGATTTTTGTCAATTGAATCGCACCGTGTCCCCTTAAAGCTCAACTAAACAGATTTGCTTCCAATAGTTTTGGACGCAAAAATTCAATATTCAGAAAATTCCGTAAAATTTCTAATTGCTGCCAGATATTAAAACGCTTCACTTAAGAAAAAAAATCAAAGAAAAAAATAGTCAACAACATTGTTTAAGAAAAAACAAATAAGCGTGAAAATTGTCAGCCATTTAATTCTTCGAATGGCATTTTTACTTTGGGGATCGAAATTTCTGTGCTAATTAGACAACATATAGTAATGACATATTTGCTGCAATGCATATAAGTATCATTCAATTACTGTTAAAAAAATTGAAAATTCTGAGAAAAATTTTTAAACATAGACAGCCAATTTTAATTGGATTTTCACTACACTATAAAAAATCATGGCGAAAAACTTACAAGCGTGAATTATTAATTACAAGATATTGCAGATTAATTAAGAATTTAATTTTAACCCTTCAAATGATTTGAAATACATTCATAATTAGTTTGTGTGGCTTAAAAGTTATTTTTCAACTGTTTAATTAACATTTTTTCGTTAGCATTTTCTATTAAAATAAATCACAAGAGAAAATGAGAGTTTTTTTACTGGAAGGAAACGTTATAAACCTTTATTTTTAGTTGTAATTGCTTTTTTTTGTTCCCTTTGGCTTAAAAATATTAATTGTGAACTTTTTTAAATTGTGAGTTGAGCAAAGAGCCCTGAAATCTAATTTAAATTGTCGTTTCTAGAATAAATTGCTCATTAGGTCAGTGTTTTTGTGTTATTGAAAAAGAAAAATCTTGTGAAATGTCAGAACGAAAACATTTAACATATATCATTAACAAAAAAAATTTTAAAAAAAAAAGAAGAAAATCGGCAGTTATAGAGACTGCTCTGATAGAAGTGAAAACTTAGAGCTTTTAGTATTAAGATTTGAAATGCCATAATGTTTGAATTAAAATTATCAACATCTATCTGGTTTTCAGATCTATTGACAGCCGAGCAACAATTATATGCATGTTTATGTAGTTTTTTATTATTCAAACATATTACGGGCTGTACAAGATCATGACAAAATGTAAATACAATTCAATTGAAATAATAATTAATATACAATCATATTATTTATGGATAATATTTGTATTTACTTAAATTTCAGTGTACTTGATTTTTAACATTATTTTAATTGTTTCCAACATTGCCATCATTAATTTCAACAATAATTAGACTTTTTGTACTTTCAATTATTTCATTGTGTTCTAAAAAAGATATAGGCTTATGGTAACTAAAGTAAGAAAGGAAAATGTTTGATTCAAATTTATCTAAGTATCGCGTAGAAACAGCATCGATCGTAGTTTTATGTTTTGTAGTACAGAAATTTTCGATCATTGGACATATTTAAATATAGTGTTTCATTTAGAAATTCAATTAGTGGTAGATTTTTATCATCTGCAAAGTTATATTGAAGTCTCAACTTAAAATCATCGGTACATTATCATATTTTTCGCCAAATATTTTTTCGAGTATTTCAGAACCTTCTTTCGTATCAATTATATTTTCAAACGCCAGAATAAATGCGAAGATTTAAAATAATTTTAAATAATATAAAATTTTCCAACGCCATTTTCCGAGTACTTAAAAAAATTTTCTCTGCTATTTATTTTTCATCTTAAAATTATTAGTTTATTTATTTAGTACTCACAATTGTTCTGCACAATGATTCTTTACTTAAGCGATTCAAATAATAATCAAACAAAAACACTATTTCAACAATGCACAGTATATAAACATTAAACTTTTCACCAAATCCATTCAATTTCACTTATAAGATATACACAGCACTATACGTCATCTGTATAGCTACAGATATACTGCTATAAGCATGTCGGTGACGCGAACGCACGAGATTTCACCCATCCAAAAGTGTCTAAGGCGCACAACACACTGCGCGAGCGCCTGTCATGAGCATGTCGGTGACGCAAACATAAGTTTTCCCCAACCAAAAAGTGCCCAACGCGGCTAAAGAAGTTTTAACTTCAAAAATATTTCGAGGAGTACATTACACACACAGTTGCTTATTTGTACAGAGTAAAGATTTCAAGAAAATCAGCTTTCTATAACACTGGTATTAGAAACGCTTTGAAAATAATTAATCATGTTTATCAAGTAATACTTTTAACAGAGAAATAGTCTTCACTTTTAATAGTCTTTCTAATATTATATTTTAATATTGTTAAAACTTTATACAAGAAGTTATCAAAATAATGGAAACACACCCGTGAATAAGAGTGACACCTTTGAATGCGCTTCGTAAGCATTGAAATATAATAACAAATACCAGTTTTTTATAAATAGAAATGTACATATTCTGGTAGAATGTGGTAGCTTTATTAAAGTTATGTAGGTTTTGGACTTTTTTTTAAAAGCGTAAAATGTCGGACCACTCAGGTTTTCAAAAAGGCCAAATTGCATGTGACCGTCTAGCTGGAGCAAGTGTGAATGAAACATACCAACTTTTTAAGGGGTTTTTAGAGGTACGTTATCTAAAGTCATAAAACCATGCACACAGGGTGATAAGACAAGTTCGGCAAAAAAAAAAAAAAAAAAAAAAAAAAGTGGATGGAAAGAGAAGTCCATTGAAAAAGCAGATGGGTATCGAAGTTGATTATAATGCCTAAAAAGCAAACAACTACAGCAAAAGTGACCACAGAGCTCAAAAAGCACCTGGATTCTCCAGTATCACTGATTACAGTCAGAAGGCACTTTCATTAACATAAAATTTATGGCAGAGCAGCAATTCCCAAGAAGCAACCTGTCACATATATTAATGCCAAAAGTCGTCTACAGTGGTGTCACACTCACAAAACCTAGTCGATTGATAAGTGTCAGAAAGTAATATGGTCTGATGGATTATCTTTCTCACTTTTCTATACAGAAGGGTGTATCCACGTTTAGAGGCCACTTGCACAAGCGTGTGATCGTTAATCGTTACGAACCTAATGGTGACGGGCTTCGCAATATTGAACCCAGCCGAAGTCATGAGGAAGCTACCCACACTCTCTTGCCTAGACCATACCATAATCGATAAGCTATGCTTATTTAACGTGTATTAGTCTTTTTTTATACAAGAGGAATTGGTTTTTTAAATTATTTATCCAGTACGATGAGGGATCATTTGGTTGATTCCAATATCAATACATAAAACTTGATAACCATTGATGGACAGCATCGTAATTTTGAACCATGACAAATTGAAAGAGGTGGCATCCCATTGGCAACATTCGTGCTCCGATACCGTTAAGATAGCATTGTGTCATCAGTCCTGAATCATGAATTCGTTACTCCTTATAGAAATGTTTTAATATAATAATGAGGTAGGCATGTTGGAGCAGAAGCAAAAATATCCTTGTGGTGAGAAAATAAATATTTGTCTCGATAATAATTTTTAGATTAAGACTCGCGTGGGTAGAAAATATGAATTTGGACAGAAAAATAAATGTATCGAATGATATTTGCGTTATTGAAATTGCATTGAGAGAATATTATGAAAACAAAGAGAAAGATAAGAGAGAAGTTTAGGGTCTTTCTATAAGGAAAAAAATATTTTCCTTTCAAGTAACGAAATATAAATGCATGTTAAGGTAGAAAAATAAAATGGATGGGTGTCAATATTCAACGGAATTCAGATAGAAAAAAATCTGTCGTGAAATAATTTTTATGTAATCTGAGAGATCTTAAACACGCATCTTGCGAGAGATGCGTGTAAAAAAAGAGGTTGGGAAAATCGAAATAACATAAGACCACCGTATATAATAACAAAGTGTTTGAATTTTGAAATCAGGAATCCGACCAAAAAAGGGGTTGTGTAAGAGAGAAAGACAGAGAAAAGATAAATAGGGCTGAAATTCGTTCATTTCCATATGTGTAACAGATGTAATTAATATTACAAAATTGAGACGATTAACAAAATCCTTTGAACGATCTAAGCTGATATATGTTTTGAAAAACAAACAAAAACAAACAAAAAAAACACTGGCTTAACGGTTTGATATTATTGATAACATTGACTTAACGTTTTGATGATATTGATAACTTTAATTCTACGTTTTGATAAGGACTGTATCGAAAGCAAGAGCTCTAATGAACCTTATACAAAGATCAGGGCACTCTACATATTTGCTGCTTCTCAAGTCTTCTCGAGGTTGGTAGAAGGGGAAGATAGTTTGGAGGGCCCCTGACCACCCCCATGGTATTCTCCCTTTAAAATTTGGGGGGAGGGCAGTGCTCTAAATCGTACTGCCACCTGCATCGTGCGCAACACAGTGGCTAACGACGAACATATAAACTTCCCTTTGCCACGATGAATTTAGTGAACCTCAATCTGATGAAACCTTCTATAGGGTGGCATTTGTCCTAACTCAAATCACAACTCATTTACAAAACAAAAAAACTGAGTGTAAAATAAATAATGTGTTGACGAGTGTTTCTCAATTTAAATAAAACATTTATTATTTACATGGATGCATATAAAAAGGTTAAATACTATCGCGCACGCTCATTGTCGTCTGATCCCTCCAAACGCATCTAGAGGAATTCTCACTTTCCCTTTTCGCAGCGTTTCACCTCCCCTTGTTGCTACAGGCGTGAAGAGAAACCCCAGGCGCTCGTCCGTCATCGGGTCGCACCCCCCTCCTCTCTGGTGCATTCGCAGCAGCATTAGTAACAACAAATGCTTGAATATTTCTTAAGTTAATTTAGCTTAGTACGTTTAAATTCTCTTTCGACAAAATAAATTTCTTTCTTTCCTTGGGAGGATATTTGTGATACATAACTTTGAAGAATGCAGCATTTAACATCTAAATGTGGCTTAACAATTTTTAAGAAAATTTTTAAAATATAACTATATCTGTATATTTCTTCATTTTTAATACACCTTGGAAAACCAATTATGAATATATCCTGTGAACCTTACTAATTTCTGCGTAGGATCACTAGGGAAAAAAATATTTAGGGATCTTTCAGTTAAGTGTTCGAACTAAAAAACTTAGATAAGGGAGGAAAAAAACAACACTTCAAGTACTCTAGAATAGTGTGCCAAAAAAACCTATTTAAATTTTTGCCAAAATATTCAACAAGCAAGAAAGGCAGTTATAAAAACTTTTTTTTGGCAAAGTTAACTGCGCCTATCTTTGAGGAGGTATCTATTATCTTAATGTAAATGGCCGTGTTAATATCGATGAAGAAACATTAAGGTAGTAGCTATTTTTATTCGAAGCTATCTAGAGTTCAGTTTTCTATTGTAATCTGACCATACCTTACTATAATGGGATTAAAGATATACACATTCTTGAAAATAAGTAGAAAAAAGTTGAGCTTAAAAGTACCTTTGATGAGATTATTCGAAGACAGTTTTTTAAAGAAAATAAAGAAAAAAAAAAAAGAATACTTCCAATAATGAAATATTTAGGATTTAGAAACTGAATATATATATAATTTTTAATTTTTATAGAAAAATAAAACTGGTAGGAAAAAAGGTAATTTTTTCCACAGTAAAAAGTTACCATTTTGAAAAAAAAACTTGCATGCTTTAATTTAAGAATCACTAACAGGTGTTATATATCCCCACCACACAAAATCGCGGTTAGAATTTCTGTTCCTCGATAGGGTTGTGGTGCTGGCGTTAAAAAAGTAAGAAAAAAATTAATTTCTCTGGGAGCAACTTTCCTTTTTATTTCCAGTTCATTAAAAATATTGTGTGCGTGTGTCTGGACTTAATGTTTATTAGATCTCTTTTTTACCCTTTTCTCAGGTCATGTTTTATGATAAAGGTTCTCTTATGACTAAAGGATGATATTCGTTCTATATTAACAAATTGTACTACCCCTAAGGGTTAAAATATTTCTGTGGTCGAAAATACCAAACTTCGGGTTTAAATAAAACCTGCGAATAGTACTAGGAATATTTTTATACTCAAACTATTAAAGATTAACTACTGAAAGAACTATAAGAGAATTTTATACAGCTGGTTAGAATACATGAACTCCAACTCATTCTACCATTTCGTTTGCATCTTATTTTCTCCACCATATATATATAGATATAAAGTATCGTAAAATCCGCCGTAAAGTGCGCACCTATATTGTACAGCTTAAATTTTCAATTTTTAGGTATATTCGTCCTATAACGCGCATCACTTTTTTACGAGGAAACTTTAAATGTACATATGCAATTCTCTTATGATTATAAGTCATTTAACTTAACTCAGTAAAGCAACAGCCCATGAGGGCCAAGGCCTACTGTGCCCAACTCAGTATACGCGACCTTGGGGCCTGAGGTGCATGAATCCGGATGTTCTGGTCAGGTGGTTAGTCTGACACAAAACCCTCATTGTTAAGTTCCGAAGCAAGCTTGATAGCCTTTTATTGACCCACTAAAGAAATAGGCTGAGTCAACCTTGCTCAGCCCTGGGTTTGCATCTCTGACATGTGGTGTAGAAGCGTGATGTGCTAACCACTCAGCCACTGGGCTTCATTTAAATCATTTATTCGAGGTATTATCCAAGGCTCTTAAAAAAATAGTATATATACTGATATAAATACAACCCTTTAAGTTCATAAGAAATTTAAATATACAGCATTTCGATATATGTAAAAGTCTATTTTTTTATGCTCATATTTTTTTTTTCATTTTTAAAGCTCTCATTTTCATATCCGGCGTATAACGCACCCCCTTAAATTTGGATCTTATTTTTGTATTAAAAGTGCGCGCTATACACCGGATTTTACGGTAATAATTATTTTTATTGACACATAATATAATTTAGATGATTTTCATGGTCTTTGTTAGAGCCATACGAATTCTCAGCCTTATTTAGTTCAGGAAAAAGAATTCGAACCTATAATTTACTCCCTAAAATCCCACTCCATTCCAAATTAGAATTTTGAGTTTGAATTCAAGCTACTGAAAAGGAGCATTAGTCCATATTATTCGACATGAATGATATGTTAGGCTGCAGAATAAAAATCTATACAAACTTGGTTCAAATTTAACATACATTTTCACAACCATAGTGTGCTGCCCATCCGATACAGTGATTTGTAACGCTGACTACGGTGCCGTAGGACTTGGGTTCAAATCCAGGAGAAGGCACGGATGTTTGCAAATATGAGGTGCCCTTGCACCATGGGGGCACTCTAAATAGCCTTGGAAACCACCAGTCCTCTCGTGAGGTTGGTGGGAGGGGAAGAGAGCTGGGAAGTCCCTGACCACTTCCAGGGATCCTTCATCAAAATTGAGGTGGAACTAAACTAAACCGTACTGTCACCTGTATGTTGCTCAAAGCTACGGATAACGGCATGTGTAAATCCAGCTCTTGCCACAGTGAATTTTGAGGGCCTTGATCTTACGCAGTCGAGATCAGGTGGTATCAGAAACAACTCAACTGTAATTTAACTTAACAATATACTTCTCTCCACAGATAATACGTTGAAAATTTTTCATTCGTGAAGATTATTAATTTAAATTCATGAATTAGTTTGAAATACATTTCGTATGTTTGGTACAATAAAAAACATTGTAAAAGTTTCTTTTTGACAGAAAAAGAAAAATGATGCAATACACAATATTGTTACTTCCTGAATAATAAACATTCACACAATTTGTAATATTTCTAAACTTTGTAATATTTCTAAACTCTCATTTTATAAATAGCTCAGACACACAGTTGCAACTTTTGCCATTAATTAAAATTTAATGTAGCAATTTTATTAATGACGCAAAACTTTCTTAAGAAATGTTGAAACATTTTTGTTTCTAAATTACTTTCTGCACAATCGAAGTCTTAAATGATAATTTATTTTCTGAAGTACATAATTTTTTATTCTCATTTCTTACAGAGGGTGATTAAAAGTAAAATAAATGTTTCGTAAAATTATGAATTTAAAAGAAGCGAAATTATTACCTTGAAGGCGTTAGAATACTGTGCAACACAATGAACATTAGAACTTTTTTTTTATAAAAGATGAACTTTTTTTAGATTTGTAATTACCACAACACTGACGAAAACGAGTGATTTTCCTTAATGTTACAGTGTTCATTTGAAAATTACAATTTTTTTTTCGTATACTATAAAAATTTACCTCATTAGAAAAGTAAAGAATAAAAATGTAATTACTAAGCAAGGGGAAAACTTTTATTATCTTCTGAAATTGAAAAAATAAAGGAAAAATATTGTAAATTTTTTTTTTTTTTTACTAAAGAATAATTTTTATTTTGTGTAGCCCAAATCAAATATATATATATATATATATAAATATATGAACAGTAAACGAGGAATTTGAGGATTTTCTTTGTTTATTTTGTAACATATACCCTTTGTATCATAATAACAGCAAAAGAAAGTATATATTGCAATATTTATTGTCAGAAAAGTAGTATAAATTAAAAAATAAATTTTAAATATTTCCTTTTACTTTTTTTTTTGAACGTTCAGATAGTTTTTTGTTTTGTTTTTTGTTTTATATAAATAATTTCCTTACTGTTATTTAAATTTGTGAATTATTTACTAATGTGCCAAGAATCATTAATTTTGATTGAAGATTTCGCATTTTTATTACGTTATTAGATAAATTACAACTGCATTCGTCAATAATTCTCCCAGCGGCCGTAAATTATTCTTTTAAACTCGTCGGTACATACTGCTGAGTTTTAAAAGTTAAATATGCTTTGCAACTACTATTATGTATCAGAAGGTGACTATATTTAAAATATGTATTTTCTAGTTATATATAAAAATATTTTAAGCTTTGTAAAAACCGATAAATTATATTTCCTTGATATAAAATTGTAAACGGAACCGGTTGGGTGGGGTAGTTGGTTTGTCGCTGGCCTTCTGCACCCAAGGTTGCAGGTTTGACCCCGGCTCAAGTCGGCATGATGCAGAAAATGGACAGCGTTCATGTCGTATGATTATGCGTCATGTAAGAAAATCCCTTGAGTGTCAAATTGGCTTGGGTGCTCTCTTCAAAATTCATTTCCTAAGTATAATTTCGCATCGCCAGGTGCCTCCATCTGGACAGGAAAATGGGAGTCAAAATTACTTGCGGCAGTCAGTATTGCCTATATGATGCCGTAATAAAAATTAGATACCAGCTTCCGGAAAATGTACTAGGTCTGCAAAGGTAAAAATACCAATCCGCAGCCCTATTAGATGGTGAAAAAATTGTAAACGGAACTGTTTACAGAAATGTGCTTGTGT
>BMAV01003859.1:0-17828 GCA_019973955.1 Trichonephila inaurata madagascariensis | reverse complement strand
TGTGACCGTTGGATGCAGGAGGGTACGACGGACCGACGTGGTCGATCACATCCACCTCAGTGCACCACTTCACGTAAAGACAGGCAAAATGTGCGCATGGCAGTGACGGATCTCTCAGTCACATCACGAACCATAGCACAGCACATTGAGTCTGTAAGGCATCATTCAGTGTCTGCGCGTACCATTCGACGCCGTTTACAGCAGAGTGGTCTGTCCGCAAGACGTCCATTGCTTGGTCTACCCTTGACGCAGAACCACAGACATTTCCGCCACCAATGGTGACATGGAAGAAGGATGTGGGCGGTAGAATGGAATGAAGTTGTCTTTACTGAAGAGTCACACATCTGTCTGCAACACCACGATGGTCGGATTCGAGTCTGGAGACACCGTGGAGAGAGGATGCTGAACAGCTGCGTTATGCACCGCCACACTGGTCCTGCACCGGGTATTATAGAATGGGGCGGTATTGGATGTCACTCTCGCACTCCTCTATTACGCATTGCCGATACTTTAAACAGCCAGCGCTACATCTCCGAGGTGTTGGAGCCAGTTGTCCTTCCTTACCTTCTGGACTTCGCCACATCCATATTTCAACAGGATAATGCACAACCACACGTGGCACGCATTGTCCAAGGGTTCTTTGTCAATCACCAGATTGATTTGCTTCTCTGGCCGGCTCGCTCTCCGGTTCTTTCGCTGATAGAAAACATATGGTCCATGGTTGCTCAACAATTGACCCAGATTACACCCCCAGCTGCCACACCAGATCAACTTTGGTAACGTGTGGAAGCTGCTTGGTCTGCTGTACCCCAAGAACACATCCTAGTCTCTTTGAATCAATGCCGAGGCGTATGGCAGCGATGTTTACCAACAATGGCGGCTACTCTGGCTACTGATTCTGGTAGGAACCACACTTCACAGAAGTCTATAAATTTAATCATTTGATACTTGGTCAACAAGTTATCTATAATATAAATTTTGTTGTGCTATCTCTTGTCTTTCTTGGTGTTGCATTTACGTTGGCCAGCAGTGTATTTCTAGGTTATATATATATATATATATATATATGGAAGGTAGGATCCATAAAGCATTGCTAACCGTAATTCGCTGGCCTAATTCAGCGACAGCTTTAGATATCATAATAGGTCTCCAGCTTAGTCCAAAGACTTTTTCGTATCTATATTTGTTGTGTCTGGTGAATTCCAATTTCTTCCTGCTTTAGCACTGTAGGTTTTAGTACTTCTTCAATTTTATTTTATATTACTATAGATATATATACACACATATATATGTAATAATTAACAGTAATTTAAACTTTAATAGTTCATGAATTATTTAAGGTCCAGTCCTTCAGGACAACCATGCAATTTTTTTAATTAGCTACCCGTCTACGGGGACTTTTGAAACTACATCCATCCTCCTAAATCACATTATGTCCTACTGGATATATATAGCGAGACTCTGGAAATTCCACTCTCTTTTCTCTTTGTCTTTATGTTCGTCATGTGAAATGTCGCTGCTTGCTATTTCTATGTCGCTTGTGCCTGTCTTCGTGTTCTTACCAAATAGATGTGAAATATAAAAGTGATTGATTATCTACGTTATGTGTGTGTAATTAAACAAGATGAAAACTAATTCTGAAGATGTTTTTCCTGAGACCTGATATCCAAATACACCAACACTGGCCAACGACTTACATATATATATATATATATTTGCCCACGAAAACTTTACATTTTAATTAGCAGTGATTAAGTGGTCGTGGCCGAAAAATTAAAGAAGCTTGCTCGTGACTACGTCATTTATTTAAGCATGCTTCTCATACAGTGCCAAAATACAAGAGAGTGAATTTTTCAAATATCAAGTTTTCATACAGAGGAAAGAACAGGGAAAAACGCATAATAAAAAATACAGTCACGTGTTTAGGCGAAGGGATTAATTAGTTATTTATAGAAATGATATACAATTGTATATTAAGTATTAATCCCTGTTAGAAAGGTGCATGTAAACAATTAATGATCTTGTTCTTCTTGGAATCGTCAATAAATCTATCAAGATTTCAAGGTCTTAAGAATCAGTAATAAATATACCAGCCTAATGATTTTAATACTTTAGATAAAGATAAATTGTGTCGCGTTTCGAAATTGGGAAATATGATTTATGAATTCGGTGTTATAAATTAAGGAGATTCCGAATTATTAGTAGATATCAATTTAAGTTATTACATATAAATTAAATATTATTAAATATATAAATTAAATATTATACTGTATATATTTTTTACTGAACAATATACTGTAAAAATCATATTAAAATTTTTAGTGATCTTTCATGAATTGAAAAAGTACGTATATGTATAGAATTTCTAATTTCGTAAGTTCTTAAGTATCTTTAAATAATGAAAAATTTAGTTATACTACCTTACGTTTTACTAAATTAGATTTTTTAAATAATTAATTCTATACTTTTATGTGGTTCTCTTTCTTGATAATTCTTACCGAGAGAAAATAATTGCTTATACGAAAGCGCAATACGGCTTTCAAATTCTGTAAACTTCTTGATCAGTATATAAATAAGTAAATATACACGTCCTATCGTGTCAGGGGGGAAGGGTATCATAACTTAACATCATTTCCTTATTTCTTTAGATATTGGGTGGAGCATTTTCATCCATCATTTTAAATCCCAGAATGCATTACTAACTTACTGAAAATTCTTTCTGTAGTGATTCATCAACGTCAGAAAGGAATTTCGAGGGAAGTTTGGATTTAAATTATTCGATATGTTAGGATAAAAATATTGATTTTTCAAATGTTATGTAAACTTCAAAATGTGAAACAATAATAGAATATTTGAGATAGAAAATCAATAACGTGTTATTTGGTGAGATGATGTGACTGATTCTAATTGATTTTTGTAATGATAAAACGAGCTCTGAATTGCATTGGGTATATTAAAGAAACAAAATTCGTACATTTTCAAAATATCCAAAGTTTACAAAAAAGTACAAAATTTAAAACGAAAGTGTTTCATAGAACATTCGACCCTATTTGTGGAAATTTTAAACCCTATTTATTTGTCTTTTGATTATTTTATAATTCTTTTTCCATATAGAATATGCTAAATCAGGGGTTCTCAAACTGTGGGGCATTCCCTCCTCCCCATAGGTGGAAAATGTGAGCATATCCAAAAATCATAAAAAAAAAATTATTAATTTTCTAAAAGAAAGCAAAACAACGTATAATCTGACATAATAAAAAGATACAATTTCCACTGATATAATTCTCGTATAAATGTTTCAGTACCATACATTGTATTTGATAATTATTTTAACAATGCTACAAACAATTTTAATAATTACAAGCGACTCCATGGGCTTGTGACATATTATGTGCAAAATTTAACATTTACCTTATTAATTTGTACGATTTACAATTAAAGTCGTATTGTAGCTTTAGCGTCAAAATATATTATTATTGAATTCAATATATTGTCATAGTACGGAGAGGGGGCGATGAAAATTATGATTGAAATTCGGGGTGTAAATAATGAAAGTTTCAGAAGCCCTGTGCTAAATGTTTCAAAATTTAGAACATGGTTGTTTTTCAGTTTCCTTACACAACCATTTCTAATACTTTTAATAAAATTAATATACCTCTGTTTAAGACATCCGACTACGTTCGGAACCGTGATTTTAAAAAAGCGCATAAATGGATAATTTTCATGATATTTAGTGTCACTTAGATTAGAATACATGTATAAAAATATTTTAAGAACATTTTAACAAAAAAATTATTTAAATACAATATTTTGGCAAAAAATTAACTTAGAATAATATTTTTTCAAAATGTTCTACTTTTGTAAAAAATGCTTCTATTATAATAATATTTTGCCTGTATATAGCTCAGACATCTTTACAGAGGCTCAACTATGATTTTTGAAAAATTCACATTATTTTCAGAGTTACAACCAATTAAAATAATTATAGGCGTTTTTTTCTTACAATTGCTCCCCTCTGTTGTCGTAAAATATGGATAAACCCAATTCTAAGTTATATATTTTAAAAATTCTAGTTGAGTTTCTGTAGAAGGTTTGAGCTATATACAGGCAAAATATTATTATAATAGAAGCATTTTTTACAAAAGGAGAACATTTTGAAAAAAAATTATTCTGTTATTTTTTGCCAAAATATTCTATTTAAATAATTTTTTTGTCAAAATGTCCTTAAAACAATTGTATACATGTATTCTAATCTAAGTGACACTAAATATCCTGAAAATTATCCATTTATGCGCTTTTGCAAAATCACGATTTCGAACGTATTCGGATACTTTAAAAATTTAAAACCAACTTAAGTATGACTACAGTGACTGTAAGACGAAAGATAATATAAAATGCATTCATTTTACAAAATAATGTGTCAAATTTACTACTTTCTTTGAGAGTCTACAAATAAAAATAATAACTTTTTTCCCTATATTGAGAAAAATATCGTGAAAGAAGGTTCGCCCCAAAGCTCAGCAGTACACAATCTCCATTTAACAATGGCTTTTCCCCCCATGTGTCAAGCATTTTTATGATAATGGTGAAAGACGTTATTACCCACGCGGGTAAAGAAGCAACTATTTTCAGACATCTTCCGCATTTTATTTTGGAAAAATACTTTTCCTTCCCTCAAGTTTCCATTCTATGATGATTGGATTTTCTCAATTGGATGTCCAAACTTACTTCAAGAAGAATTTGAAATTTATGAATTTTTCTTGACAGTTCAACATTGCGTTCTACATTTTATCAGTTCAACTTTTAGTTCAATCTCTGAATTGCCTGTCTGACATTATGAGGATTAAATGTTTAGACTGAAAAATGTCCAATAAAAATGTAAAAGAGTGTGGTAATACATACATATTTACCATCGATATCATAAAATAATAATAACAAAACCATTTAAACATTATTTCGTTGTTTTTAATATTTGAGACTATGGAAAATAACGATATAAAAACAAAAAATGGAAACTATTTTGTAAGAAATATTGAATTAAAGTACATTGTACATAAATGTGTATTTGAAAAAAAAAATCCAAAGCTTAAGATTCTAACTTTTTGTTTCAATAAATGAAATTCTAAGGCAATACTTATTTTTACTTAAGTAGATAAAAATGTGTAGCAGAGATGTCAGTTTAAGTATTATACTTAACACTAGATTGCCCAAGAAAGTCATTTTGAGTGCTTTTTAATTTCAATTAGAAAAACAATGGTGTGTATAATGGTACAATTTCTTAGACTTTTATACAGTATATTTTTTTCCGAGTGGAGAAATTTTTTTTATTAATATCTACTAATAACTTGTTATATGACTGTAAATAAAATAAAAACATATTAAAAATTAAATTTATACAAATTTTTTTACACGTTACTTACTCTTTCAAAATGCAGTCCTTTTGACTGTTTTGGGGCAATATAGGATAGGGTCTTTCTAGTGTTAAAAGTTTCTAAATTTTTTCAAGCTTGTTTGATGTATCATTTCTATTAGTGACAATTATTAAATGTGCAGTTTAATTGAAAATATTCTAGAATAAAAGCAATTTTTCGAAATTACTATATGTCGATGACTACTTTAAAATGCTAAATAATTAATTGAAACCAAAATTTTACTGATAAAACAAACTTAATATTATTGTAAACTCTAATTTATTTAAAATTTTGCTTGGAATAATTTAGAAAGATTAATTCCAGGTAATAAGGTAAAATTAATAGTTTAGATTTTTCTGAATTGTTACGAAAATTATGTTATTTAATAAATAAGGAATAATCTAAAACTGTTGAATCTATTTAGAAAAAGAATATTAAACATTTATAAAGAGAAATCTATAATATTATGGAAAGCATAACAAAAAAAGTAGTACTTACTTGTTTACTTAACTTACTTTAAACTTTTTTTTTAGTTAACTTTTTAAACTTACATTTTTTTATGAATAAAGCTCGTGTATTATCTTCAATAATAAATGAAAATACCTGGATATTAATATTGTGACTTTTTTGTTCGTTTTAAAAAGAATTTTTCAAGTAATTTACGCTTTTTAAAAAATTAAATGGTGTTTTATAAAATTTTACAAAATGTAAGATAAATAAATATTAAAAATTATTGAGATTAAGATTAATATGTATTTTAAACACATGTTCTATCCTCAAAATTTTTTTATACATTTAAAGTAGATATTAAACGCCACTTTATCTGTAATACGTTTTCATTTATAATAGTGTATAATACTTTTGAACTGGAGTTGTAAATTTGTATGCTGTGGATGTTTCCCAGTTTATTATTTCGTGAAATAATTTATAGTTGTTCTTACTCACAAAAAGAAAATTGATACGATAAAGCAAAATTTAAAAATTTCTCAAAAAATGTTATCGAGGTTTCAGAGAAGTTCATACCTTTGTTTTTTACAAAATATTTTCAAAAACATTTTGGTTATTTCCTAAACTTTTCCAATTTCATTATTTTGCTTTTCAATTCCTTTTATTTATTTTTTTTTCTACACTCAAAAATAAAATATTACAAATTCGCTCAATATAGAAAATCGGATAAAAAATTTTTTACAAAAAATTGTACCTTGGGTTCCTGTTATATTTTGCTTTCACAAATCATCGTTGATATAAATTTTTCTTTCTCGTTGATAGAAACATGACTTAAAAAATGTTAGTTACTTTTCACATTTTTCCCTATGAAGTTAGAAACAAAATAACAAAAAAAGGAAGAAATGATTTTTCTGCAACAATACAAAAGTTTCCATGCTTCAATTTAAAAAAAAATCCTTGAACAAGCTCTTTTTTTAAAATTTTTATAGTCTGGAGTTTTATTTTATCATTTGAGTCCAATGTTTTAATAAGACGGATTAGAATTATGTATTTACTTTTTGGAGCCGCTAAAACTTTACGACTTAACAAAGACAGGATCCTTTTTAATGAATTAATTCATATACTAGCATGTGCAGATGACGTGGACATGATTACTGGGACTGAGAACGACATACAGGATGCATTTGTTGCATTCTAAAAGTCCTTAATCCTTTATCTACCGCATTGTGATTTACTATAATTTTTTTCATGCAATATGTTTTTTGAATCACTACATTGAAAATTAAGGGATATACATAAATAAAATACTCAACTTTGAGCAATTTAATCCGTTAGAGTTAATTAATTAAATTGATACTTTAAAGTACCGTCAGTACACAAAGGTTTAAAATATTCTCATAATAAAAAATGGCTTTTTTAAAGGAGATTAAACTCTTAAAAATGCAAAATAACCATAGAGCATTAGCATTTTACAGAACAAAATATATTTATTTTTGAAAATTATAAAATTAAATAAAAAAAATAATAAATTTTTACGTATAAAAGCAGGATTTACGCTTAAAATTAATTTGATGGTATTTAAGGAAACAGTTTTTCTTTTCATTAATACACAAAAATGCATTACACGTTGTGCATTACACGTTGTGCATTTTGAGTGAGGTTTCGACCGAATTTTTTTTTGTAAGCACTGCATCCTGGTGTAGGAAATATTACGTTTTCCGAATCTGAACTACTGCACTTTGAGTCTTGTTCAGTCTCTTGATCGCCATGTGAAGAATTTAACGAACATTCCAGTAGATAATTTGCTGGGAGATCTTCATCTGAAGAATCATCGGTTATTGTATCACTGCTTTCAGATGGTAGGTTTTGTAATAAATGCGAAGCCTCTTGAAGACTGAGCTTCCTTTTATATAGACACTCTGAGGAAAGGAAAATGATAATAATAAAAGCATCTTGAAAACTTTCTTTATTATTGTTAAATATCGGTTACAAATAAAGAAATTAAAATGTTGCTAATTTTTGAATAAATTATAGATATTTCATTTAATATTGTATGCTAAAATAAACTCAAATTTAAAGTTCAAAATTTTTTTTAAACGTTAAAATAAAAGAATAAAAAAAGCAAAATAAATAATTTAAGCAAAAATAAATGTTAAATAACTCATGACTATGCTGCACTATAGTAATGACACTACAACACAACAAAAAACAACAGTATATATAAGCTACACGGGCTAAAAAACAATCTTGCTCTAACACCCAGTGGCTGTTGGTTCTTTTAAGTATTACCAAGAGTTATTCAACTGTAAAATTAATTATATACATTGTTTACTTAAAATAAATAGTCAAATCGCTTTCTAAGGTCTTAACTAATATACAAAAAAATTAAGACACTTACCTTTTGACATTATATACTTTTTCGGAACAAAAATGACAATCTTCGTAATCTGATTAAAATGGCCCCTGAAAACGCAAATTTTTTTTCTAAACTGTTCCCCCCCCCCCCCCCCCAATACTCATCATAGAAACTGTGCTGCCCTGTATCCTGGAAGAGTGAAATTAAAAGACTTTCCTGCTAAATATTGTCAAAATATTCGTAAAAATGGTTATACTATGTAATTTCAAAGTGAATGTCACTTATAAGTGCCGTCGGTAGATAAAGGGTTAAAGTCGAAAAGTCCTTGGAGTCGAAAAGAGATTTAACCTTAAAACAAACATTGAAAAAAAAATGCATGGTTTCTACTATGGATCACATAATTCAGTCATTCTTTGAAGTTGATACATATGGATTTGAAAAGGTACACAACTTTATTACGTGGGTTCTACAGTTGACTCTGATAATAATACAGTAAGATCTCGACTTAAGCTACCCCGACTTACGCAAACCTAAAGTTACGTGATTTTCAAATCTTGTTGATTCGTCTTTTGTTTGAGCGCCACACAACTTGATTACTCACTCCCCGCTTCCTAATTAGCTAATGTACATGTTTGGACATATCGCGTGGAACCAACGCTTATCCAAAATAACTTATTTTGTATTTTGTGTTGTTATAAATAAATTTTTTGTGTGGCAGGAAAATAAATATAGAAGTTGATAGTGATGACATTCAAGAACTGCGGAATTCCCACAATCAGGAGCTGACAGTTGATGAGCTCATAAAAATGCATGAGCAGAAGCAAGAACTTGAGTCTTTAGACCCAGTTTAATCAGAAAATCGAATGATGGTTGGGAATTTGACAGAATTCCTCAATTTGATTATAAAAGGGTTGCAAAAGTTAGAAAAGATAGACTTCAACGAACAGCGCATTTTTTTCTCAACAAAACAAAAAATTGAAAAAAAAAAAAAAACTCTTAGCATACTATGAACACATTTTGCGGGAGAAAAAAAATCTTTGAGCCGGCAGACTACCTTGTTAGGTTTAATGAAACCTTTTACATTAAAATAACTTTTATTTTCGATTTTGTATAGGTGTCATCTAAGATTTGATAAAATATTTTTTTGCTAAATTAATATTTTCTTTTGTATCCGGCTCCAAATAAAAATAATTTATATGTATGTATATGCGAATCATAACCTGACTTAGGCGATTATCACTCAGCCCCATCTTTCGCGGAATTTCAGGATATTTACTGCATTCGTCTTGAAGTTAAAAAGCGAATATACTGTCAACAAATAGATGTATAAATAGTATGTCTTTAGATTATCCTACACATAAAGAAAGATATAAAATTACAACTATAGGAAACTATTATATGTCCAGTAATGTCTTATACATCTGAGATTGAAACCTTCTCAAAGAAAGAAGAGGCTACTTTGAATGGAATTAAAGAGGGCGATTTTTATAGAAGAACACACACAAGTGCTGAATTTTACAAAAATTATAAAAACATTGATGCAATAAAATTCATCAAATAACCGTAAAATCCGGCGTATAAAGCCTTACTTTTAACGCGTTCGAAATTGACGGGTGCGTGTTATACACCGTGTATACATATATATATATATATATAAATGATAGCTTTATAAATAAAAAAGAGTGACTGCTATATATATAAAAAAATTGGCAGTTATACAGACTGCTGATAGAAGTGAAACCTTAGAACTTTTAGTATCAAAATTTGAAATGACATAATGTTTGAATTAAAATTATCAACATTTATCTGGTTTTCACAACTATTGACAGCCGAGCAACAATTATATGCATGTTTATGTGGTTTTTTATTATTCAAATATATTACGGGCTGTACAAAATCGTGGCAAAATATAAATACAATTCAATTGAAATATAACAATTAATATACAATCATATTATTTATGGAGAGTCTTTGTATTCACTTAAATTTCAGTGTACTTAATTTTTAACATTATTTTAATTGTTTGCATCATTGTCATCATTAATTCCAACAATGATTAGACTTTTTGTACTTTCAATTATTTCATTGTGTTCTAAAAAAGATATAGGCTTATGGTAACTAAAGTAAGAAAGGAAAATGTTTGATTTAAATTTATCTAAGTATTGTGTAAAAGCCGCATCGATCGTAGTTTTATTCTGAAGTACTGAATTTTCGATCATTGGACATATTTCAATATAGTGTTTCATTTAGAAATTCAATTAGTGGTACATTTTTATCATATGCAAAGTTAATATTAAAGTCTCCATTTAAAACCATCGGTACATTATCATATTTTTCACCAAATCTTTTTTCGTGTATTTCAGAACCTTCTTTTGTATCAATCAAGTTTTCAAACACCAAAATAAATACGAGTACTTAAAATAATTTTCTGTTATTTATTTTTTATCTTAAAAATACTAGTATATTTATTTAGTACTCACAATTGTTCTGCACAATGATTCTTCACTTAAACGATTCTAATAAAAATCAAACAAAAACACTATTTCAACAATGCACAATATATACACATTGAACCTTTCACCAAATTCATTCAATTTCACTTATAAGATATACACAGCACTATACTTATAAGATTTTTCCCTACCAAAAGTGCCAACGTTTACACTTCAAAAATAATTCAACATCTACATAGGTCGAAATACTGTTTATTTAAAAGAAATAAGATATCTTATGAACTCAAAGGTTTGTAGTTGTGTAGAAGTACATTATTTTTTCAAAATCCTGGGATAATACCTCTAATAAATGACTTCAAAACATAAGATCATTGCGTACGTCCTTTTAAGGCTTCTTCGTAAAAAAGGAGTATGCGTTATACGCCTGATTTTACGGTAAGTAGAATTAGATAAGCAGGGCATATTTGTCACTATTGAGACAACGATGATGTTGAAAAACTTAATTTACGTCAAATAATGATAATTCGTTACATTTCATTAATTTTTGTATATATATCTTGAAATATACATCCCGTAAGCACTTTAAATTATTAGTTTTATAGATTAAATTCCAAATTGTGATTTTGAAGCTTAAATAAATTATTTGCTTCATTAAGGTATCCGACTACGTTCGGAACCGTGATTTTGCGAAAGCGCATAAATGGATAATTTTCATGATATTTAGTGTCACTTAGATTAGAATACATGTATAAAATTATTTTAAGGACATTTTGACAAAAAAAATTATTTGAATGCAATATTTTGGCAAAAACTTAACTTAGAATAAAATCTTTTTTCAAAGTGTTCTCCTTTTGTCAAAATTGCTTCTATTACAATAATATTTTGCCTGTATATAGCTCAGATCTCTGTACAGAGGCTCAGCTATGATTTTTGAAAAATTCACATTATTTTTAGTTACAACCATTTGAAATAATTATCGGCGTTTTTTTCGTAAAATTTCTTCCCTCTGTTGTCGTAAAACATGGATAAACATATTTCTAAGTTATATATTTGAAAAATTCTAGTTGAGCTTCTGTACAGAGGTCTGAGCTATATACAGGCAAAAATATTATTATAATAGAAGCATTTTTCACAAAAGAAGAATATTTTGAAAATGGGACATACTATGTTCATTTTTTGTCAAAATATTGTACTTAAATAATTTTTTATTGTAATACAATTCTTAAAACAATTTTATGTACATTTTCTAATCTAAGTGACACTAAATATCATACAAATAATCATTTATACGCTTTTGCAAAATCACGGCCCCGAACGTAGTCGGATAGATTTAAGAGTCACTTGTTTGTTATTGCTATACCCAACTATCATTATACAATCAAGGCAGCTTTTTCTCTCTTTCAGAAGAGAATATCAATTTCAATAGTGATGTATGTTCTGTGAATTTTGAAAGCTGATGAAATAAAGGGTATTTAAACATATAAGAGAAGATAAAAGCTAAATCATTTATTCGTTTTTAAGCAGAATCGTTGCATTGGATTTTACTTATTCTATGTTTCATTTTTTATACCTTTTCCCAAAACATTTTAGAATCCTTCAAAATATGGTCATTTGTTTTTGTTAATTTTATATGTAAATGTTACTTCTTTATTTGCGGCAATGGCTAAAATATTTAAAATGTTGGAAAATAAAATTAATGAGCCTGAAAAAAAAATCTGTAAGTTCTCCTTTAAAATTAATCTGCTCTCATAAAAATGATTTATTTTAATGCAGAAAAGAATCTATTTGTTTCAGAAAAAAGAAGACGCACTCTTAAATCTTTTTTCAATTACGACTTCTTTTTCTGGAGCCATTAAATTTCAGATCATAAAGAGAAAATGAAACCAGATACGTCCAGAATAAGTATTTGCTTTGAACTGCAAACTAGAGCGCATAAATTACTAAATTACTTTAAATGTCGTAAAAATAATTTTATTCAAGCTGTAAAGCTCATATTTTACGTTTTTTTATTCTTAAGAAAAGTTTCATTATATTCATATTATATCTTAACTTCTCCAAAAATTAGCAGCTGGCTGAATTTTCTTTTTAAGTTAACTGTGTATAATTCTTTATCAATATTATTAATGACGCAACTGTCTTCTACAAATACTGAATACGTTATTCATCAAAAAAATTTTAGATACACAGTAACTTAAACCACCTGATAATTAAAGGATATATATATATATATATATATATATATTTAATTTTGTTATTAAACTATCAAGAATTTCTTTAAAAGATATAGGACCAGAACTAGCTAAATAATGAGGTTTCCAAAATTATTACTTTTAAAATTTAGATTTGAAACATATATGTAGATTATCCTAACCAAAACAGAGAATCGAAATTTTTTAGCGTATGCTTTTTTGGTCACTTTCACACATCAAAACAATCTGCGGGTTATATAAGAAAACGGTATGTTCAAAAACAAGAACTTTTTAAACTTTAAGGTATCCAAATACGTTCGGAACTGTGATTTTGCAAAAGCATGTAAATGGATAATATTTATGATATTTAGTGTCACTTAGATTAGAAAATAAATATAGAATTTTTTTAAGAATAGTATTACAATAAAAAATTATTTATGTACAATATTTTGACAAAAAATGAACATAGAATGACCCATTTTCAAAATATTCTCCTTTTGAGAAAATGCTTCTATTATAATAATATTTTGCTTGTATATAGCTCAGACCTCTGTACAGAGGCTCAACTAGAATTTTTGAAATATATAACGTAGAAGTGGGTTTATTCATGTTTTACGACATCAGAGGGGAGAAATTTTAAGAAAAAATCGCCGATAATTATTTCATTTGGTTGTAACTCTTAGAATAATGTGAATTTTTCATCAATCGTAGTTGATCCTCTGTACAGAGGTCTGAGCTTTACGGGCAAACTATTATTGTATAATAGAAGCATTTTTCACAAAATGAGAACATTTTGAAAAAGGTTATTCTAAGTTAATTGTTTTGCAGAAGTATTGTATTTAAATAATTTTTTTTGTCACAATGTCCTTAAAGCAATTTTATACATGTATTCTAATCTAAGTGACACTAAATATCATGAAAATTAGCCATTTATGCACTTTTTTAAAATCACGGTTCCAAACGTAGTCGGATATCTTAATATATACGACATTGCAATATGAGTAAAGTCATACACATAGACGTAGACTTTCAGACCTAGTACATTCATCGGGAGCTCGTATCACTTTTTAGTGAGGCACCATGTAGGTGGAATCCGATTGCTATAGAATATAATTCTGACGCTCCAACAGGAGGATAATTGAACCTCAACTGATTTAACTTGCAGAGGTCTTCTCTACACGGTTGGACTTCGGCGGCACTATACTCGAACTTGTGAAACGCCAGCCACGAGTCCACCGCCTTGACCATTAGGCTACAATGGCGACATGATGTCCATTAGAAATCACTGCCTAAGAAAAATAGTTTTCATCTTTTTTATGTTTATGTAGTCAATTAACTGATACGTTTCAGTCTAAGAGCTGAAGTAATGCTATTTTAAAGGGGAAAAAAATCATTTTGCATTTTTTCCGATTCTGTTTTTTTAAAAATACTTTAATAAAATTAATGGTGTGTTTGTAACTTAAAATTAATTTTTTGAAATATTTGAAGGTTTCAAAATAATTTTTCTACCATTCTGGCTTGATATTTTTATTAACTCAAACTTGAACTCAGTGGCGCAACAGCCCATGAGGAAGAGGGCCTGCTGTGCCCGTACCAATATAGATGACCATTGTGCGTTGAGTGCATAAGCCTATTAGGAGGTCAGGCTGAAGCGAGGGTCTCACAAGATGCTTAACAAATATCCACATGCAGTCGAAAAAAAACATCCTTCTTCAAACCAATGTAACTTAGCAATAAAAGAAAGCAATAATTTAAAATTTTACCACATGAGAATCCTACATATTTGCAATATTTCTCAAATTTTCAGAGAATTTGAGAAAAAGTTTAAAAAAATATAAAGAAATAAAAATTGGACAATTTTATCAAAAATATGAAAATTAATATCTTACACCGAGCAGGATTCTGAAGTACAAAATTGATCAAAATTTACAATATTAATTTTACTTAATATAAAAACGTTCACTTTTGAAGTTATACTAACTTTTGAGAAATTTAGAGGAAACAAAAACATTTTTTAAATACAATTCTAACGAAAAGTTTAAAATTTTAAGAGATAAATAAATTAAAATTTAAATAAAAAAAATTATATTAATTTTTTTTTGAAAATTCATTTATGTTATGAACAGCTTTATTTTGAACACGTGTACAAAATTCCAAATTTATATCATAAAAAGTTTCAGAGAAATCCTATGCGGAAGATAATATTCTTTGTTTTGCGAAAAATGAAGTAAAAAATAAGAAAGACAAAAGGTGTTTTTCGTTTAAATTTCACTACTTAGTTTTCAATAACTTCGAAAGTTTTCACAGTATCAACACAATTTTGGTACCAAAATACTCAGAAATATTGAGGTTTTAACACATGTTTATTCCAAAAATTGAAAAATTTGTAATTTAAGTGTCTTGTGAGCCCTTAAGTTTCCGAGCAAGCTTGTTACTCATTTATCGACACACTGCAGTAGGGATGAGAGCCTGAGTCGACCTTGCACAGCCCGTGAATAGAACCTACGCTACCACTCGATCACTGGGCCAACACTTTTATTATATATAAAGATTATAAAAAATACCTCTAAGTTTGGAAAATATTTTTTTAGTTATATTTAATAGAAATTTATTATACGTTACTTCATTTTTTCAGGCTCTTCTTCTGAAATATTTAAACTTAAATTGACAAATATTAGATGACATAACATGGATTAACACATTTTTTCACATCATCTAATAAAATCTATATTATGAATATTTTTCATTTTGTAAGAATTTCGTTTCATTTAATTATTGTGTAATTCATTGATTTCCTCAATAATTTCTGTTAAAATAGTTTAAAAAAAACATTCCAGTCTTTACAGAATAAATAATTTACAACTTCATATAACCTTTAGTTTTAAGTTTATACAAAAGTGTATTTTTAAGATTAATATTTTCACTCATTTTCTTATTTCTTTTTTAATTATGAACATTACATAATATTCGTAAATTCCTACCACAAAACATTTGTACGTATTATTAAAACAGAAGTTAGTGACGATATAAGCAAAACAAGTTTATCTAGAAAAAAAAAACTTGAGAAAAAATATTTCCATCTTACTTTTCAACAATGAAAAATATTGCTTGCAAAACCATACATAAAATAAATTGTTCGCCCTATTTTGTGACTAATACATGACAATATACTTCTTGTCTTTGCTTTTAGTTTAAGATATTTTTCCGTATCATATATGTATCTATATTTTATAGGAGATGATAAAATAGAGATTGATGTCACGCCTTAAGTAAATTTACTAAAACGACGGATATATTTTAAAATAATAACTTTGTGAGTCCCAAAAGTTTATCTTTTTTTATTGCTTCTCCAGTTTCTGCCGTCGAGTTTCGAATGTTTTGGAATATCTATGATTTAGGAATGCCTGGTCTTTGTCAGCATTTCGACGTAAATTTCAAGAAATGTCTTACCTTAATACCTGTTTGATATAAGATGCATCTAAGTTAGAATATTTGAAATATTTTGAGAAAAACGTTTGAAATATACAAAATTTTTAAAGGGACATGGTACTATTTATAAAAAAAAAATATTTTGATTTGAAGGTTTTTGCAATTTTTTTTTGCTTATAATAAATGTATATGGATTATATAAAACTGTTTTTTTTTTATCTCAAAATACTACAGAAGATGGACCCATTTAATTTTTTAAAGAAGAGTATTAAATTGTTTGAAATTTTATATTTATGAAGTCTTTAATTTATGACAAAATTTTGAAGGGAATTTAAAATGCTACTGTTCCTACCATAACTGATGTACACAAATGAAATTTGAATTACAAATACGTCGAGCTATGTATAAATAGAAGTTGGTGTGGGTTTCTGCTATTATGATACATATTCATAAAATACGTTATTTTTTCTGAATGCTTATTAAAATTTATTTAAAAAATGTTTAAATCCTAAATTCAACTTTTTTTAAAAAAAATAAGTATTGTTTTGATACAAAAATAAATACCTACTTTTATTACATGCATTAAAAGCTATACTTAAAAAAATCAAAGCATTAGGCGTAGTTTAAAAAACGCCTTAGCACTCTAAATGAAGAAAAATGAGTTAATTTGTCTTTCTTAGATAAATCGGTTTAATGTTTTCTTTCTTTATCACATTGGGATGTGTATAAAATCGAGCATAATCTTAACTATATAGTTTTCATAACTCTGATTATTTTTATTTTAAAACCTTCAAATTTTGTGAGATTACAGATATTTATAAAAAAAAAAATAGATTAAAAAACATTTATTTGAATTTTTGATCAATTTTTGTCAACCGAATCGTATTGTATCCTCTTAAAAGTCATACATATGAGTTTAATATCAGGCTTACTCTTATGCTCTCGCTTACATTTTTTCTCGGTAAAACAAAAAAAAAGATGTCCTAAATGTTATGAATAAATTAATAATATACTATTCGAATTAATTTGGACAAAAGAAATGAAAAAGATTTTTTTCTAAACCTTAGCTTTTAAAAATAACATACCTTAAGTAGACATAAAAACATATATATTAGTACGAAATATGTGCTAGTATATTCCCTTCATAATATGTACGAAATATTGGCTTCACTAGTGCACTGCACATACTCTTAACTTCATCACCGTGGAATCACACTTGTATAGCACTTTTTTATCATTTTCACTGTTGTCGTGCAACTCATCTTAGCTAAACAATTTTTAAGAATTTGCCATAAATTCTCAATAAGACTTAAGTCTGGTGAATTACCAGGTCATTTAACCACTTTTATTTTATTTTCTCGCATAAAAGTTTGGACTAAGATCGAATAGTAACAAGAAGCCATCATGTTGAAAAATGTATCATGAAATGTTACCATGAATGCAATAATTCTACTGCGTAATATTTATTTGTATTTGACAGAATTCATCATGGCTTTAAGAGGAACTAAGCTTCTAGTGTTATTTGTTGTGAAAAAACTTGAAA